>JAOSBN010000179.1:55249301-55261740 GCA_027563595.1 Erythroxylum suave | reverse complement strand
CACAACCGAGACACTCCTCCATCAGCTATAAAGGACACAACTCATCAGTCAACAACAACACAACACACTTCAATTCTGGTCATTGTATTAAATCATCTGTGAGTGAGAAAAGATTAACAAGTGAGAAAAGTATCTGAGTGCTAGAGTACTTACAGTGAGTACTAGGAGAGTTTGAGACTTTTGCAAGTGTTTTCGAGAAAACACTCATCTCTGTACAATTCTCATCCATTTTTCATACTAGTGATATTCATCACATCAGTGGGAACCTTGGATGTAGATAGCCTTGAGGCTGTCGAACCAAGTAAAATCCTTTGTGTTCTTTATTTTTCTGTAATTTCAATTCCTGCAAGATTAAGAAGATTTATTAGTTTTGTTTCAAGAATTCACAGCACAGCACAATTAACCCAACATTAACCTTTTTTTTTTTTAAAGAAAAGTGTTGTGTTAGTAGTCGCGGAAGCAACAAAGTCAATTAAATAAATAAGGAAAAATAATAGAAGCACACAAAATTTTTACGGGGAAAACCTAATTATTAGAAGAAAAACCTACAGAACGAAGAGAGTTTAAAAATATGCACCATGTTAATAAAAAAAATTACAAGTGTTTTTCTCTCTCACTCACGCAAACTTTAGGATTGATGAAGAGTACACCCAATACTATGTTTCAACGGACCCCTAAGAGGTGTTTATATAGTAATATAA
Organism: Erythroxylum suave; assembly: GCA_027563595.1. NCBI lineage: Eukaryota > Viridiplantae > Streptophyta > Magnoliopsida > Malpighiales > Erythroxylaceae > Erythroxylum > Erythroxylum suave. The sequence continues at coordinate 55,261,039 of JAOSBN010000179.1, read as the reverse complement.
TCCTAGGGTAGGAAATCTAAATAGAATAGGAATTTGAAATAGTCACGTAAGAAAACCTACACAAAGTAGGAATCTACACAAAGTAAAAGTCTGAAAGGCTTGGGTCATTATCCCAACAAATTTCCACCTTGACACAAGACCGAAAGTAGAAACTCTCTTTACCATAAGCCTCAAATGAAGTGGCATCGAATATCAATATGCTTAGTCTTAAAGTGATACTTACGATTTCTCGTGAGATGTATGATACTTTGATTATCACAAAAGAAAACAAGGACATCTTGTTGTAGACCAAGTTCTTTCACCAAACCTCGGAGCCAAATAACTTCTTTCACTCATTTAGAAGTAGCAATATACTCCACTCAAGTGGTCAATAATGTCGTAATGGACTATAGAGAAAAATACCAACTAATAGTGTAACCACAAAGAGTTAAAAATAGGATGAATATGATCTTCTCCGATCATAGTCACCACCATAGTCAACATCAACATAGCCAACTACACCACTGGGATCAGAACAACTTTTGTCGAAGATCAAACTGAGCTCACTAGAATCCTTTAAGTAGTTAAGGATCCACTTCACAGCTTCCCAATGCTCCTTGCCAAGATTATGCATGTACCTAGATACAACATTGACAGCATTGGCCAAATCTGGTCAGGTACATACCATAGCATACATTAATCTACCAACGGCACTGGAGTATGGAACGCGAGACATAAGTTCCTTGGCCTCACCAGTAGGTGGGCAGTGTTCAACAGATAATTTAAAGTGTGCAGCCAATGGAGTAGTAATGAGCTTATAGTAAGCTAAATTGAACTTAACAAACATCTTTTGAATATATTTCCTTTGAGAGAGCATAAGTTTACCAGCTTGATGATCCCGAGTAATCTCCATCCCAAGAATCTTCTTAGCAGCACCCAAGTTTTTCATATCAAATTCACTGCTAAATAGGGCCTTCAACCTATCAATAAGAGCCTTACTAGGTGTCGCAATCAACATGTCATTAACATAAAACAAAAGATAGATGAAGGAACCATCAGGGAACTTTTGAAAATACACACAATTATCATAACTACTTCTAGAGTAGCGTTGCCCAATCATTAAAGATTCAAACCTCTTATACCGTTATCTCAGAGATTGCTTGAGACCGACACGGTCCTCCTTTCCTTCGACCAAAAAACCCTTTAGATGATGGATGTAAATTTCTTTTTCAAGATTACCCTGTAAGAAAGTAGTTTTCATATCCATTTGAGCAACAATAGATAATAGTACATGAATAGAGGTATGACAAACAACGGGAGAGAATACCTTGTTGAAATCAACTCCTTCACGATGATCAAAACCACATATAACAAATCGAGCCTTATATCTCTTGTTTTCAACACCAGGGATGCCTTTTTTAAGCTTGTAGATCCATTTGCAACTAACAGCAAGCTTACCTTTAGGAAGCTTCACCAAATCCCAAGTCTCGTTCTTATGAAGACTTTCAATTTCTTCTTGCATAGCACCAATCCAATTCTCATCATCTGCATTAGCACTAGCCTTAGAATAAGTGTTAACTTCCTATGTAGGAACTAAAGCATAAGCAAAAAGATCACAATCATAGTCCTACAATCTCACTGGCAATTGGGTCTGTCTCCTAAGACGAAGTTGAGCCAACACATAATCAAGTTGCGCTATGTAGGAACTTGTACAGTGACATCAGTCTGAGTTTCCCGAGACTTAGAAGTAAGTGGGACTGTCGCCTTAAGAGGAGTAGCAAGGATGACAAACTCTACCATCTCCTTTATACTAGCCTGATCATCTTCGGACATCTTGAGCGTAAAGAGACATTCTTTTAGACAAGGTTTGTTGGCTAGACTTTTTGTCATGTAGAGGGACTCTAATTTCAACCAAAATCCTGCAGCAATTGTCTCATGGACTACTTCCTAGAGCACTTCATGTGTCAAGCATAATTGAATAGTAGACAAGGCTTTTTTGTCCATCTCTTCCCAATCCTCGTCTGACATATTGGCAGGTTTCTTTGTCTTCCCAGAAAAATTTTTCTTCAATCCATATTGTGTGAGAATAGCTTACATCTGGACCTTCCAAATAATAGAACTTGTCAATGTGAATTTGTTTGAAAGAGCCATGCGACAAGACTTGATTGATTGAAAGGAACCTTGCTCTGATACTAGTTTGTGCTAATAGTCGCGGAAGCAATGAAATCAATCAAGTAAATAAGGAAAAATAGTATAAGCACACATAATTTTTACATGGGAAACTTCAGTGTCATGAGAACAATCCACGGGGTAAAGAGAACCCGAATATATGCACTATATCAATAGAGAAAAATTATAAGCGTTTTTTTCTCTCACACACTAGGACTAATAAAGAGTACACCAATACTATGTTTCAAAGGACTCCAAGGGGTGTTTAGGGTAAGGAAATCTACACATAGTAGGAATTCAAAATAGTGTCACATAAGGAAAGAAAATCTTCAAAAAGTAGGAATCTCCATATAATAGAAGTCTTGAAGGCTTGGGTTATTATCCCAACAAAAGGACATAAAAAAACAAAAAAGATAGAGAAAACATGGGGACCTATTATTTTTATGGAACAAAACCTGTTTTAAAACAAAATTATCTTTTTTATATTTCTGTAAAGTTATTGCAGTTTTTTTTAACTTTTGGAAGCAAAAAATGATAACAATACTCAACTAAATACATTTTAATGGCATGCTTCTCTTTTTATGAAAACCATAAAAAACTGGAGAAAAAACATAAACAAATAAACCCTTAATTAAGTGAATGTTGAAGTGTCTATTATTAGGCAAAAAGTGTAATTCACTCTCTAATGTTTCACATAAGGTCTAAATAGCTCATATGGTTATCTTTATTACCAATTTACATCATAATGTTTACAAAATGTCATAATTTGTATTCTTAAACCTAACTTTGTTTGGTTTCTGTTCAATAAACATTAGGTCACAATTTGCACTCTTAAATCTAACTTTGTTTGATTTCTGTTTTATTTTTTCAAAACACTGCTAACCTATGACACGTAATATGGTAGTTGTCAAGCCTTCGAGAGAGCTTCGGCGATGATAAACCCTAGGTTTCTCAAACGATGTGTTTTTTGTGTTTGGAAGACTAGGTTATTGGGCTTCACTCCTAGATTTGGACCAACAAGTTTGTGGGCTGGTCAACCTTTTAAGAGACAAATTGCTCTTTTTGGGTCATGTCTATGTTTATTGCTCCATTTCAATTATTCTCCATTTTTCTTTTTTTCTTTTCTTTATTTTCCTTAATTACTCTAACAGAAAGTTGTTGTTTTGTTCCTTGGTAGCTGTAGTTTGTGACAATCTGTTTTGAAGTCTATGTACTAGCCTATATATAGGAAACAAAGCATTCAATAAAAATTTGAAGTCATTTATTCTTCCTACTGTTTTTCTGTCATGGTATTAGAGCACCACAATAGCTCTTTATTTTGGCTTCGTTCTTCTTGGTCATCCATTGTCTAACAGTACCACAACAGCTTCTTATCCTTCTTTTTTGTTTTCTCATTTCTTTTACTGGTCTTCAGCTGTTTAGTTTATTTAGTTCTCCATTCTTCCTTCCTTTGTCATATCAGACCCCTCATACACCCATATCACTACAAATCAAAGTCAGAACAATTATAGACTACCCTAATGAAAACCCCTCACTCATTCTTGTTTCTTCTCCTCTCATTGGAACCAATTACCATCCACGGGTAAGATCCATGTGAATCGCCCTTTTATCCAAAAACAAACTAAATTTTATTGATGGTACCATACTCATGCCTGACAAAGATAATCCCTCGTTTGTATATTGGGAAAGATGCAACACAATGGTCTTATATTGGCTCTTAAGATCAGTGTTTGAATCCATAGCACATAGTGTGATATGGTTTAACTCATCGTTGGATGTTTGGAAGGACCTAGAAGGAAGTTTTTCTCAGGCTAACTCCTTCAGAATATCAGACCTACAAGAGGACATCGATGCTTTTTGTCAAGGATTACTACAGTAACTTAAAGATGCTATAGGATGAGTTCTTCAACCTTAGACATCTCTCTAAATGCAACTGTCAACCATAATGTTCATGTTCTCTCTTAGCTGCCATAAAATCCTACCAAGATGGTGATTGTGTCATCAGATTTCTTAAAGGTTTGAATGAGTCTTTTTCAACTGACAAATCTCACATCATGTTTATCGACCCCTTGCCCAACATTAAGAAGGTTTTTGCCATGGTTGCCCAACATGAAAGACAACTAAATCTTACTCTCCAGCCCACCCTCTCCACACCCTTTATTGAACCCCAAGCTTTATATACTAAGTCTGACCCCAAATGATCTTTCTATCCCAACAAGAAACCTGTGTGTACCTTTTGTGGCAACGGCGGCCACATGGAAACTAAATGGTATCGCAAACATGGCTACCCACCCAGGTTGAGCCCAGAAACTTTTCTTCCACTAAAGACAACCATCAGACCAAATTTAAAGTCATTAACCAAGTTGAAACTAACCTTGAAAATGTTACCATAGATTTCACTGGTCCTCCTATCCCAGAACTGACTCAAGAATCTACAGGTTATCACCTAAATGCAGAACAATACTCTTAACTACTCCAACTTCTACACAAAGAGGGAGATATCAAAGGAAAATTAGTCAGCCCTTCTCATGTCAACACAATTTCTAGTGCTCAACAAGGTATTTCCAACTCAGTCTTACCTTCTGTTTTATGGTCATCCACATGGATCCTTGATTTCGAAGCTACAGACCACATTATCTGCTCTCTATATCAGTTTTCCACCTGCAAGATAATAGAGAATTTAACAATCAGACTACCAAATAATGCCTTTGTCCCTGTCACACACATTAGGACTATCCACATCTCTTTTCTTACTCTCATAAATGTTCTTTTTGTGCCTATCTTCTCTTTCAATCTTATTTCCATCAGTAAGCTCACTAAAGATGCCCAATGTCGACTAACTTTTTCTTCTAACTTATGCCAAATTTAGGACAGCAAGTCACCAAAGACGATTGGTTTTGCTAAGCAAGTCAGTGGATTATATCATCTCACTCCCCCTTACCATAACTTCAACTCCCTTGTATGTACTACTTCAACAGACCATGACAACTTATGGCACAAAAGACTAGAACAGATATCTAATCAAAGACTCAAAAGTCTATCTAAATCTGATTCCTCTATTACTTTTCAATTCATTGAACAATGTCATGTTTATCATTTTGCTAAACATAGGAGATTACCTTTCTCTACCAATTTATCAATTGCAAACACTTGTTTCGATTTTATTCATGTCGATATATGAGGCCCTTATCATACACCATCTATTTTAGGATATAAGTTTTTTCTAACCATTGTGGATGACTATAGGAGAATGATTTGGATTTACATGATGAAACAAAAATCAGAAACTAGAGATTCAATTAAAGGGTTCTGTGTTTATGTTGAAAGACAATTTGTTAAGAGAATTAAATGACTTCTTAGTGATAATGGCCTAGAATTTTCAATGACAGAATATTACAGAGAAAAGGGCATGTTACATGAAACCACTTGTGTTGAAACATCACAGCAAAATGGAAGAGCTAAAAGGAAACATCACCACATTTTAAATGTAGCCCGAGCTTTAAAAATCCAAGCTAATCTACCCACAAAATTCTTGTACAAATGTATTCTTCATGCTGTTTATCTAATCAACGGAGTTCCCTCTCCCCTCTTTTCTCATAAATCCCCCTACTCTATTCTTTTTGGCACTAACCCTAACCTTGCCTCCTTAAAGGTATTTGGCTGCCTCTGTTTTGCTTCCACCAACAAAGCAAATAGAGGTAAGTTCAATCCTACGATAAGAAAATGTGTGTTTCTTGGTTTTTCTACAGGTTTTTGACTTGACTGCACAAACCTTCCTTCTATCTAGAGATGTCATTTTTTATGAGAACCATTTTCCCTTTCCTGTTTCACTTGAAGACAACTATTCTCCCCCTCCTATTCTACCTACCACCCACCCCTCCATCTTCTGTTGATCCACTTCCCTCACCTTTACCCCCACCTATACCCTCTCCTCCTTCTCCTTCCCCTTCCTCTCCCGTTCTTCGTTGTTCAACAAGATCATCTCACCCCTACCTACCTTAGAGACCATGATTGTCCTACCCTACCTTGCACTTCTCCTTATCTTCTGTCCTCTGTTCTCACCTATAATAATACATCCCCTCAACACCAAGTCTACTTCACTACACTGACATCTTTTAAAGAACTTAGAACCTACAAGCAAGTAATCAAACATCAAGAATGGAGAGATGCAATGTAGGTAGAGCTGAAACCTTTACAAGACAACAACACATGGGAGCTTATTTTCTTACCTCCAAATAAACGAGAAGTTGACTACAAATGGGTCTATAAATGTAAATTCAATGCTGATGGTCGTCTTCAATGTTGCAAGAGCAGATTGGCCGCTAAAGGCTTCACTCAGCAGGAGGGATTGGATTATACGGAAACCTTCTCCCCTGTTGTCAAAACCACCACTATCTGTCTACTGCTGGCCCTTGTAGCTTCAAAACAATTGCACTTACATTAATTAGACATCAATAACGCATTTCCACATGGTGAACTAAATGAGGAGGTATACATGAAACCACCTGAAGGTCTTGACTTACCTCAGTCGGATATGGTTTGTTATCTCAAAAAGAGCATCTACGGGCTCAAAGAAGCTAGCAGGCTGTGGCACTCTAAACTGAACTCAGCCTTGATTTCCAATGGCTTCACTCAATCAACCTCCAACCATGCAATGTTCAAAAGAGACAGCAAAATGACTTCTTCTTCCTTCTTATATATGTTGATGATGTCCTTCTGTCTAGCAACTCCCTTGTTTAGGTCTTGAACTGGCCCGTTCTTCCTCCGGAATTAACCTATGCCAACACAAATATGTCATTGATCTTCTTCAGGAAACAAATTTTCTTCATGCAAAACCAGCACTTACTGTCGATGGCGAACCTATATCCGATGTCACCTCCTACCACTGCTTAGTTGTGAAACTCATCTACTTGACCATCACATGACCCGACATCTACTCTGCTGTCCAATAGCTTTCATAGTTTCTCACTAAGCCCACGGTGCCGCATCTCCAGGTTGTTCACCGAGTTCTCCATTACCTCAAAGGTTCCCCCAATCAAGGTTTTCTCTTCCACCGCGATTCTCCCCTCCAACTTCAAGCTTTTTCTGACTCTGATTGGGGGACTTGTCCAGACTCCTGAAAATCCATCACTGGCTATTGTGTGTTTTTAGACACCTCGTTGATCTCCTGGAAGACGAAGAAGCAACCCTTCATCTCCAGAAGCTCTTCCGAAGTTAAGTATCGTGCCCTCACCACCATCGCCAGTGAATTGCAGTGGCTCTCATATCTCCTCTCCGATCTACACATCGATCATCCATAACCAGCCTACCTATATAGTGATAATAAGTTGGTGATTCACATTGTCGAAAACCCTATTTTTCATGAAAGAACAAAACATATAAAAATCGATTGTCACCTGGTTTGTGAAAGAGTTTAATCTGGCGTTCTTCATCTCCTTCTTGTCGCCTCTCGTGGCCAAGTTGCCGACATCTTCACAAAGGCTCTACCTCACTCATATTTTGACATCCTCAAACTCAAGTTGGGCGTTCTCCACAACGTGTACCGTCTAGCTTCTGGCGGTGTATAAAACCCTCGAGAGAGCTTCGACGATGATGAACCCTATGTTTCTCAAACGATGCATTTTCTATATTTGGAAGACTAGGTTATTGGACTTCACTCCTAGACTTGGACCAACAAGTTTGTGGGATCATCAACCCTTCAAGAGACAACTTGCTCCTTTTTGGGTTGTGTCTATGTTTATTGGTCCATTTCAATTATTCTCCATTTTTCTTATTTTTTCGTTTCTTTATTTTCCTTAATTACTTTAACAGAAAGTTGTTGCTTTGTTCCTTGGTAACTGTAGTTTGTTGCAATCTATTTTCCAGTCTATGTACGAGCCTATACATAAGCAACAAAGCATTCAATAAAATTTGAAGCCATTTACTCTTCCCGTTGTTTTTCTGCCAGTAGTTGTGCAATTTCACATAAATGCTTACGTAATTGCTATAATTTTATTATATCAATATTTAATTATTAAAATAGAAACATATGCAGTTTTATTTTTATCTAGACAATATGTAATTTGTTAACAAACCAAATTACATATTATAAATTAATATTTATTACAAAAAATTAAAGTATAAAATATGCATTTATAATTTTTATTAAAAATTTAATTATGATAAGGTTACTATAATTATCGTCTATGTATGTTTTGTTAAAAAAATTAAATTGAACTCTAAAATTCAAGAATATTAAACTTTTATTGTATAATACTAAAAATAATATAAAATCAAAATTTGACATTTATTTACAAGAAATGCGATTCAAATAGACATCTTTATGTATTTAAAAATTATCATAATTATATATAGTCGTAATTATTATATATGTAAATTCTTATTGATTTTTAGATTCCTTTCTTTATATCTATAATTAATTTTATGTAAATTTATATTATTTATATTATTTTCTTTTTAATATACTTTGTTATTTGATAATAATTGTTTTTTATATTTTATTAGCTACATTTTACTAAAAAATAATTAATATTGATTTAGTTTCTTACACTTTTTTAGAAAATGTTTCATGGAAGAATTTTATTAAAAAATTAATAAAAAGTTGCCATACGAAAATAAAATGTAATATATATTTAATATTTGTTTTAATAATTTCAATCATTAAATATTTACGAAAATAATATGTTTCATAGTAATCATATCAAAATTTACATGGCCAGAATAATATAATTGGCATGTCACTTTTCACATAACGTCACGATAGAGATGTAATAGAAATCTAATGATTTGAAGATGCAAATTGTGTCATTTGTAAATATTAGGGTGCAAATTGATAATGTAAATGACGGTATGGACTATTCTAGACCATATATGAAACTTTTTCCTTAAAAAATAAATTTTATAAAAATAATGTCAGTGTTTATATGGTTAGAGTTGTACAGTTGGCATTTTATGTGTCACGATTTAATATCGTCATAATGAAAATCTAGTGAAAGCATAATGGATACAAATTGACAGTAGAGACAACGTAAAGATTATATTCGACTTTATACAAAATGTTTCCTAGTTTTCCGATGAAATCAATCACAATAACCAATCAGAACCAAAGCTACAACTCTAAATCAACCATAATAATTTGTTTTCATGTTCTGTCGGAGTAAAAACAAATACTTAAAATCGCAAATTTAAAAAACACAATAATTCCTCTTTCATGCCATTGTTGTCATCGTCACCTCATCTTTTCATCGTAGATGCTTTAAGCTCGAGTCTCATGGACAAGGTTTGTTAATGCTTTACATTTGAGTCAGATGGACGATACTTATTGGATGCAGGATGAGAGAACGCTAGGAGATAGTGAAAGAGAGAAATTGGGAGGGGCAACGACCAAAATATAAAAGGTCGAGGAGGGCGACGGCTAAACAACAAAGAAGGCTGGAAAAATAGATAAAAGAAGGTTGGAGAGGGCAAAAAAAAATTATAAACTTTATTTCAATTTTATAATTATATCCTAAACTTTAAAATGTGGTAATAAAATTTTCAATTTTTCAATTTTTTTCAATTCTAAATTAACGTTAATATTTTCGTTAAGTTTACTAACATAACTTATGACGTGTCCAAAAACACTAACTATTAATGCACGTCAACCTAAATTAAGAGAAAAAATGCAGATTAAGAAAACGACCTTGTTTTATCACAATAATAAAACAACGTCATTTGAAGAAAATGAAATCCCTAATCGAAAGAACTCAGCCCCTTCGTTCAGCATTCACCCACTTCATTTAATACTCACCCCTCTTCATTTTCAGTTATCTGTTTGTTCTAGCGACGCCCTCAGCCTCCGAACGCTTCAAGCTACTGTCGTTTAGTACTCACCTCCTTCATTTTCAATCTCTCTATTTTCTTGAAAAGGAGAACCAAAACATATATTCAAAAATGTCATATCAGTGACACTTTTTACCTTGCAGGTACGCTAGTGTGTCATCTTCATATATGCAACAATGGCTATCTCAATGAATTGGAGTCGAAAGAGCAATAATATAATTCTTTCATGTCACTCCACAGTAATAAAGAAACAAGCATGAATGATCCTTATGAAAAGAGACTGCGAATATTTTAACCTCATACAAGTTGGTGATGGATCCCAATGAAACAGACTGTTTTTGTTCGATTTGCATATGATTTTCGTTGACGTAAAGGGGAAAACTATAGGAAAGTAATTGTTATGCAAAGTGGATTGTTATGTAAAGTGGCCTTTTATCTAGCTAATATGGAACCAAATCTTCATCAAACTTCCTGCAACTACCTTGTCCGCCACAAGATCCAGAAGTTGCAACTGGAAGCGAGCAACAAATGTCAATTCATCTAGGGTTTCATTTTTTCTGCATTTCTTCTTTTAATTTAGACTGATATGTATTAATATTTAAAGATTTTAGACACATGAGCTAAAATTAAAAAAAATTGAAAGTTTGAATATTTTATTGTCAAATTTTAAAACTCGGGGTAATTGTAAAATTAAACAAAATTTAGAATTTTTTTGCAATTAAGCCTTCTTTTAAAACAAAGTTGAATTTATTTCAAAATCTAATAGTTAAATTTATTAATTTTAAATTGAATTGAATTAGGTAGAATCCAATTCAAATCTTTTTACTAATTGGAAATTAAGAACATATCGAAAAAGAAAAATGCACGAAGGCTCCCACATATTACGGGGCCTAAACTAACTATTCAAGCTAAGACTTAATTAAGAACGTTTGTCAATTTTGGCCGCATCTGATTTGTCTTTGGATGTGGTCAACATTGATACCTCGACGAACATGCATTAATGGATACTATTATTGTTTGTAAGACCACTTCTTGAAGTTTTCCTTTGTTGGTACCTTAGGAGAAAATAAATAAATAATAACCAAATGTTTCATCAACGGCTGCAATTTTATTGACATAAATACAATTATCTTACATTATTCATCCCATTCTTCTTCCTCGTCTTCATATAATATTAACGATTCCTGGTACTCGGAGTCATTGGCCATCAAAAACTTATTTGACTCGCTTAGCCTATTCTTCTTAGTCCATCAAATCATGAGAAATGCAAAATCTTCCTCGAGCTATCCCCATTGTAATAGATTGTGAAAACATATATGGCCACATCTAGAAAGTCAAAGGCATACTCCTATTATTTTGCGGGACCAGTGAAAATGTGTATCGAGACTCTCCACTTCTACCCTTCGAAATAATTCAAAACCTAAAAAGTTCTCAAATAAAAAGATGAAATTTTCATCTTGGTTCAGTCGGGTTTGGTTGGGACTGGGCGAAGTCACTGTGGTCCATAGGTCAGTCAGCTGCGACGATGGATATACCTGTAAAACAATAAAGACACGCCGGGAGTAGACTCCCGGGAAGCCTCTCCGACGCTCAAGTTAGTTGATAGTTTTTTGTTGTAAGATTCAGAATGACAGAATTTTCCTAAAAAACATACCTCTCGAGTAAGGAGGTGAAGGGCTTATATAGCAGGTACTTGTAATCATTATTAGGGATGGAGGTGGTCGCGTGCACGTTAACTTACCCACGCACGCTACCTCCCCCATACCGTG
>JAOSBN010000179.1:55222157-55249201 GCA_027563595.1 Erythroxylum suave | reverse complement strand
GTGTCCCATCGTGAATTCAGGCACCGCCGGCTATCTGGGAGTAGTTCTAGAAGTGGGCCTGGACCTAAAACGACCGACCCGACCACATCTCATGTGGTTAACTTTGACAAAACATAGCTAAAACAAGTTTTAAAAGTTTAAAATGATTAATAGGTAAGCCACTAATCTCTTACGCTATTTCTAGAGTTTTTTGTTTTATCTATGGCATGTTACTAGAGTAAGAAGAAATGTAAATTTGGATAATACACAAATTGATTTCATTTATTGCAAGAAAATAGGTGTTTAGAGATGGAAATTACCAACAGAATGTGAAAGTTTTCCTTCGACAAGTGAATTTGTTGATGAAAATTATCAATCGCATGAGTCGTTGGAGAAACGGACATCGATAATCTTTAGTGACAGAATACAAATATTTTGTCGATAATTTACAGACGAACAATTTTTTTATTTAGCGACAGAATTTTAAGTCTGTCGATAACTTTATAAACGGAATATTTCTATTATGTATGTAAATATTATCAACGAATAAAGTATTGAAAATTCATCAAAACATTTAAGGATGGTAAGTTGTTCTTGAATAATTATACAAGTACTCCTATAATTCATTTGTAATTTATACTTAAAATAACTTAAAACATTCGTTAGATGCAAAAATTAACCATTTAATGGCTAGGATAGTAACTTAGTTAATTAATTCTATTAAAAACTTGTGGTACATGTTATTAAAAGATCAATACGAGAAAATACAAAGGAATAAAGTGTGTTGAACCTTGAATCATTCAAAAAATACACAAAATTAAAATATATTATGAAATATTAACAAAGACATAAATACTAGTAAATTAAATATGCATTATATTCTAAAAAAGAAATAATTATGACTAATAAAAAGAGGAGAAGCCAACAATCTTACTTGCTAAAGAAAACTGATGTTCTTAATCTTAGAAAGCTTATTCTGTCACCTTAAAATTTTATCTCATAAACAAATTCAATTATCAAAAACCAAGAACATCAATTAAAAATAACAAAGCAACTTTTAAATAGGAGAATAATAGCAACTCTAACCTTTTAGATAGACAAATGAAATAATACATTTTCAAATAGGGTGGCTTTTCTAAGTTAGAGACTAAATTATATGGATAAAGTTATTATTTGAAAGGTTTGTTAGCTTAAATTAAATTGATTAAGAATTGAATGCAAGTATTTAAATGCCTTTCTAGTTGATGAATAATGCAATTGAGTAGATGATGGATACCTTTGATTTCTCTAATATATTTGTTTTGTTTCCTTAAAATTGTCACCTATTTAAGTTAAGAGTGATTGACATTGATTTATTTGAGAACGAGCAAAACCGTAAGCATGTGAATATTTAATATGCATGAAAATGGAAAAAAATTTAAAAGTATTTTGCTTCATTTTTATGTCAAATTACCTTATTTTACTTAACTTAGATTTATTTTCATATAATTATCATAAACTAACTATAACTTAGATTTATTTTCATATAATTATAATAAATTAACTATAGGATGAAATTATTTAAGAATTAGAGGCAATTTTAAGCAAAAATATGAAGAAAATTATAATTCTTGAAGGAACATGGATTGACCTTTGTGTTTCTATCGATGCCTATGTGCCAACTCATGTTCTACGTGGATTAAGTAAAATAAGAGACATGACCTAGAGGGGCTAAAGAGAGATCGTTGTGAAATTAAAGAAATTTTATTGTGTAATAGGTCCTCAGCTATAGTTGTGCTAAAAATCGTATGCTAATTACAAGAGAAATAATATGATCCATAATATAGGGACACGATTGTGTTAGAAATCATGCTTTAATTTCAAAAGAAATTAGAAGATTCGTAGCCTATGTACATTGGTGTGCCAAAGCCTTTATCTCTTACATAAAAGACATAGATAGATCAATGACATAGGATATGTGTTCAAGGGTATGAAATATCTAATTTTTAGACAACTTTTAGAGACTATTGCTTATAGGGAATGATCAAATATATCAATTTAGTTTTTAGAGATACAATTAAAGACCAATAACATACTTTAACAAGATGCTAAAAGAAGATTATGATACAATGTGGCATCACTTTGCATCACCTCCTTTATACTTAAAAAGAACTTATAGTAGAAATCATACACAATTATATGAAAGAAAATTGATCAAATAAATACATGATTATTAACAAATAGATATACCTTTTATTCATCAAATATTTCTTCGAATAAACTTTTAAAATAATGAATAACCCCATCTATGTCTACATTATCTATGTGTATCATATATAATATAACAAGCAAAATATATAATCATATAGAGATAATTATTGAAGTCATAAAAATATTTCAGTACATAGCAACTCTTGACATACATCAACACTCTTCACATACATCAAAATGTCTTTAAGTTATTGGATGAAATCAATTGTAATAAGAATTCATTATTCAGCAAGTAGTATAAAAAGCAGGCTCAGAAGCAATTGTAAGCATTGGGATAACTAATAAATCTCATGCAGTTATCTACATAATAATCGAATATTGAAGTATATTCAACTTCTACCATATTAATACATGAAAATGATCACTAATTGTTTTACAAATATCACCTTTCATATAATTGTCCAATTTCATTCTATTATATTAAATCCTTCCATATAATTGTTAATTTCCTTTTTCAAGTCTTATGTAATTACTCTAGACATTTTCTTTAGATTCCAAGGCATTAACCATGTTTCACCAACATTCCTAAGAGACATTTCATCAATCAATCTATAAGCAACTTGAATTCATCTTTAACTAATAACGAAATCACTACATTTTTCCATTGTTTATCAACAAAAACACATTCAAACAACAAACAAACCAACGACATTACATAAAAATGCATAATACCCACAATCTATGAAAATCCACCTACCTACGTTCATATACCCACAATCCATGAAAACCAAATCGCGTTCAACACTAATAACGAATTTTTTTGGAGACATTGAGAAACTCAAGAGAAAACTTACCTGAAAATGATGCATGATGAAGCGAGACAAGCAAAAATCGACATTGAATGCTTGGGAGGAAGAGGGGTTGATGAGTATGAAGTAGGGAAGAAAGGAGAAAATGAAAGAGGGGAGGAAGAAGGGGGGTTTCGGGTGGCTTATGAGGCTATTCAAAATGACGTCGTTTGGTTTTAAACCAAACAATGTCGTTTTAATTTTTAGAGAAACTGATATTTACTGACAAACGCATCAATAATTTAGATGCATAATTTCCCCGTCACCCATTGCTACCTATTTTTACGATGAAATTTACTATTCTGTCGCTATATTCCGTTGGATCTTGGAAATAATTTTTCTCCACATTTATCAACAGAAATTTTGGCAATCTCAAAAAACCTTTTTTACAAATTTACCAACAGAAAATCAATTTTTGTCGCCAATTTATCAGTAATGTATTATTTTCTTGTAGTGATTGTTTGTAACAAATGTGACAAAAGTGAAGTAATGATTATCAATCTAACATTTGAATTCATTATCAATTTAACATTTGAATTCATTCAGCCATAGAATTATTATTAGTCCACATAAAAATGTTAGAAAGCATGGTTGTTGTTGAAGTGCTAGTACCTCTAGCATTTCTCATGTTTGAATAATGACAGGATACTAAAAATACTTCTATACTCATTTTATGGTTACCAACTAGGGTTTATTTTATTGTCTGTACTTTCACCCCTTGATTTTATAGTTCTGTATGAAATCACCCCTTGATTTTATAGCTCTGTATGAAATGACGTTTGAAACTTTGTCTCCACTAGTTCAATTTGTATTGAAAAGTCATGCGTATTGAACAATAAAGAGTAGAAGTGCAAGGAAGCTACTAAAATCGGAATTGTAGTTGCAGTACTTCTTTGTTGACAGAAAACCATCACCAATATCATAAAGGAAAGTCCAAGAAAACAATATCTATGAATTCTTGGACTCTTTTGGTGATAAGGAGCCGACTACAACTAATTATAGGTTGGACTATATTGAATTTAACTAAAGTCCAACCCAAAATAGTTTAAAATTTTTAAGTTCGCGTCTAACGTAGGCCTATAAAGTAGGTCTAACTTCAATTTCAAATCTCACTCATTATCAACGTTTTAAATTTAAATATAATTTATAGTTTTATATTTTATAAAAATTTTATAACTATATAAAATATTAATTTATGTCTTAGCATTTAAAATCATTTTATACTATTTAAATAATAAAATATTAATTGAAACATTTACTAAGTTAGATTTCTTTTAAGATTATTATTACTCAAAAAATGATCACATCTTTTACTTTAATAAGCAATTAATGGAATAAATAATTAAAAATGCAATTAATGGAATAAATAATTAAAAATAAATACTTATTTAGATAGTTTCATGATTTCTATTCTTTTTCTTTTAAGTAGAACTAAATTTAAGACATTTTTAAATATAAGTTTAGACTTAATTCTTTTTCAAAAATTTATAACCAAATCTCATCCATAATTTTATAGCTAAAATCATTCTGTAAACTGATTTTTAAAATAGAAATTCTTCAATTTTTGTGAGTTGAGTCTATTTGTACAAGTTTAGAGGCCAATTTACAAGATTCCGAAACAAAACTGATATTGATGATAAACTAGGATTAACTTTATGCATCTCTAATTCTACCTAAATTAGCAGCACCTATTGTCCGACTTAAGAGCATTCAGTTTCAATACTGAACTTGTTAATATTTATCTCACAAACTGGACGGACCTTTCCAAAATAGCTAGCGAGCTTGCTTCTCAACGAAGAGAACGGGGATGGGATAATCAGGATAATCTAGAAAGATTGGTAGTGACTCCGCATCCAAATTTTCTACTAAATTTTAGAATTAGATTTACACGAAAATATTAAAATTATAAATATTGCAGATAGAGAAATAGTATAACAATAATTGATAATTCCAGTTCTACAGGCCCAAAGCCGAATATTAATGAAGGAAGAACTAGTAAAGTTAGAAACACGGCCATTAATTGTGAACATGAAGGCATGTGTTGGGTTCGGGGATCATAAACAAGGCCATTAGTTGTGAACAGGAAGGCATGTGTTAGGGAAGGGTATTAGTTGATGTACTTAAGCCAATCATTTTAATTATAAGTTAGTAACAAATTATTTAAAGACATTATTTATTTTATGTATGTTTAGATGTATATGATAAAGTCCATGAAATAATTGTACAATATAACTGAAATTATAATAAGACTATAATTATGAGATTCATATTGCATTTATGTATTATTCCTAAACGTTCCTAGTTATTGTTCTATTAAGATTAGGCATTAATAGAACGTAAAAAGACTAGCACATTTTTTATTCCTTTATGAAGGAAGCAATTGATCTCATAGGTTAAAGTATAAAGATACTTAAATAAACTTGTGGGTGCTTGCTAAACAACAAGTTCATTGAACAGACCCGATATGAGAAATCCGTTTGAAACATTACTTGCATGTTTATGAAATTCTCATTGTGATGATTATATAGGTAATCCTTTGACTTGAGGTTATCAATGTTATCTTACATAGGGATTGCTATGTTTTGATACTACTTATGATCTATTTAATCATGGGTCGTTTACTCGATAGTCATTGAATATAGCATCAACTATATGAAGGAAGTTGAGTGATCAAGATATGATTCATCACCCTAAAGTAATTAGGGATAATGTTTCGTTGCTCTCGATTAATATTGATTCAAGAAATCTTTGACCAAGGTAGAATGATATTTTGTAAATAGGTTACAAATATCATTAATTGAATCAATAGCTAATAGTGAAGAACTAATATGATTGGACTCAAAATAGAGTAGAGATTAATTTCATGTTCTATGTCTAATTGAAACATTGGTTGATGAAAGGATTCAATTATATAGAAAATAGTCAAAACCACTTTGACATTCTTAAATATTTGGGTGGTCATGATGTGTTGTTAGATGTCAATCTTTATCTATGATTATAAATTATTTAATTAGAGAATTAAAGATAAATTAAAAGTAGTTTTAATTTATTTAATTCTAATTATAAATAAATTAGAATTAGAATTTATAATCATTGCCAACATATTTGGGAACCTAATGGGTCTCACATATAGAATGAGTTGAAGAGAACAAAGTTAATTTAATCAAGTTAGACTTAATTATAAAGTTTAAGAAATTTTATGAATAAATATGAAATATTTAATATATAAAGATCAATGTGAGATATTAAATCTTATATAAACATAATTGGTGTTAAATTAGAATTGTTTGTAATTCTAACTAAAGTTTAATTGAAATTAAAGTTAAAATTTAATTTTAATCAAATTACTAAAACGTCCAAAACTTATTGTAAATAGGTTTAAGCTCTATAGAACTAGCACTTCTTCCTTAACCCTCTTTGTAAGAGTTATAGAGTTCTATCAATTCTTTCTGTGGATATCATTAGAACTCGGACATTTATATGACTACGGTGATTGAAACGGATCGATTCAAGAACAGTTCAAGGGATATGAAAAGATTATTATTAAACTTCAGAACAAGGTACGAATTAAGTTTCCGTTTTATTATGATTTGTGTTAATTATTTTATAAAATTAAAAAAATTAATTTTTAAAAAATCAAATATTACAAAAAAAATTTAATTATTCTGCTACATTCGAAATCAGAATTTGACTCGGTTTCTTAACCGAGGGATCCATTAGCAACGCGCCCGTTAGTTGTGAACATGAAGGCATGTGTTAGGGGAGGGACCTATTCCACACGTCATGGATGAAATAATCAAGGAGCAGTATTCAATGGTCATCTTCTCTAGCCAATTCAAACGCGATGAATTAATCGGGTTGTCCCCACATGCCTTTCCCATTAATAATTACCACCATGGAAAATCTCGAAATGTTTCCTTTTTTTATTTAGCAAAAGTTTGATGATATGATGTGAACAAAAGCAGAATAGAATAAAATAACACAACTGAAACTTAGAAACTGCTAGAAGATTACCAGAGAAGAGTCACAATACTTATGTTATTTACACATCTAACATCAATTGATAACATAAACCATCGCCTTTATTTTTGTCGAAAGTAAAACCTTTGTATGTAGCCATTTTAGTTCTCAGCTTTTCTTATCAGACAAATCAAAACAAGATTTTGCTTGCCCCCCACAATAAGGTAAAGGAAAACACTTCAACTTCTCTGGTTGGTCAGTGGATGCATACTAAATGAATGCATGTTTCTTCAAAGTGTTTGGTAAAAAAATTAAAAAAGTTTTATCCAAAAACAAGCCAAATTTTATATGTATATGAAATATTGATGGTTTAGCTTTTTTTTTTAATCCCTTTTTTCTATTAATTATATGTTCAATGTTGAATGACGGTGCCTTTTCCAACTTATTATATGTTCGAATAACAAATTTAAGCGAAATTTTTTTTCGCATTTTTCAAGAAACTGACATGTTAAGAATTTCTCAACACATCAAAAACTTAATGAGCTCGTTACCTAAAAAAAAAAATCAGATGATGTCTATCAAGAAGCTGTGCACTCTGCAAATGGAAACTAGATAATAGATCATTAATAAATTTATTGGGTTTGGTAAAATAATCGATAAAATTGATAAGCAAGTTAAAGCAAAAACAAAATAAGAAAAGACAATTTGATATGTTCCTTGCATATTAGTTAGTTATATAAATATATATCAATGACAAGAACATGTATATTTATTATATCAATAGTTTTTTTATATATGCGTGTGTGTTTTTTAATTTTATAATAATTTATATGTATAATTTAAGAATAAAAATTCACTTTAAAACTTGGCCCCTTAATAAAATTATGGAAATAATATAATAGAAAAAGTTAAAGGCTATTAATGGTAGGTATAAAAAGTTAGAGAGAATTTAATTTTGTTGTTATTGTTGTTGTTATTATTATTATTATTATTATTATTTCATTGTTTATTCATTTTTTGTTTTTCTTCCTCTTCGTGTAGATCATTTGAAAATTATCTCTTTATTAATTAAGAGTAAGGTTAGATATTATTGGATCTCCACAGACTTCATATGTCAATAAGATTTCTACTATTGTTGTTGTCATTGTCATTTTTTAAAGAGACTTTTGTTGGTAAATAGGATTTTCATACCATCAATAAAGATCATTTCTAAAACAATTAGAGATGCTAAATTTTCAACAAGAAAGTTTCGAGTATTTTTTTTTAAAAAAAACCAAACACTGTTATATGTATGTATATGAAGTTCTAAATGCTTACGAGAACTCTAATAAAAAAACTTTATCAAACATATTTTTCTACATATTTAAACAACAAAAAAAAAGAGTTGGAGAGCTAGTTGATATGCTATCATCTCAAAATCGAAGTCACAAGGAGTACTATATGCTAATAAAATGAACCTAATCAGCAATGTCATCAGCCTGAAATAAGAGTTTGGTTTAATTGGAAGAACTCTTCCGGTCCTCGTGGGCTCAGCGAATAGTACCTGAACTCAGCCTGCCCGTTTGTTTCTCTCTTTCTTGGCCCTCCGAGAAGCGGTGTTTCCGTGTTTCCTTCTGAAGCCTACAGCCTATATTTGGTAGTTCCAACTTTGAAAATGCTCGCCACTGTTAGGCAATAGGACAATTATGAAAATGGATTTCAACGTTCGTACAGTGCTAATCAAATATTTAGCCTTTTTAAAATTATATGAATCAAGAGCTTATTGGGGTTACAAATTCTGCCCAAGGTAACATATAGGAACCCGCATCCTTATAAAATACAGTTCCTATTTCTGGATTCCAATTGTAACACAACTAAAAGAAATAATAGAGAATTTAGAACTTAGCATTATTATTTGAAGGGATATAAAATTCATATAATTCTGCAATACAAGTATACTCACATGTATATAGAGATGTTGCGCATTGATGGAAGACTTTTGGTCTTCTTTTTAATGACGCCTTTATTTTATATTTACAATATGTATGATAACTCTATTAATAAAAATTTTCGATTTTGTATAATTCAGAAATAATATTTTATGTAATTTATGAAAAACTATTTATTTTTGCTACAAATGTTATCAAGGCTAATTATTAACAAATAATACGTTCCTTTTGACATTTTTGAATCAATATATCTCACGAGCAATAGTAGTTATAAATTATAATAGTAAAATTTCACATTGATATTTTTTCAACTTTTAAATTTTTATAAGCTATCTTATTCACACCTCTCTATATTCCAATAATTTTCCTGCCAAGTTTTAAAATATTGGCTACATATTATAAATTCTCCGCAAAGACGTGACTCAATAATTTTATGCATTAAAAGATAGATTAAACTATTTTTAAAATTGAGTTCTTTTCTAATTTTTAATGATATCATCGCTTGCACTTGCCAAACCTGCTCATGGTGGCTCCAAACTTAGCACACGTGCTCAAAACCTCGGCCCGGGCGGTGGCTAATTATGATAAATCCAATTTGATTAGACCCCCATGATTTTGATAACATATATAATTAATTAATGCTTTTACAACTATTTATACTTGCTCAGTTTTAAATTCTAATAGGCAAATCGCAAGCTTATATGAGAAAAAAAAAGAAGAAGGAATATTTTCGATGGGAAGATAATTAAATGCAGGTTCATTGAGCCTAGTCGAATTAGTAGTGACATGAACAGTGAGTGCATCTTTCTATCTGATATACTGTACTATATTAGTGGTAAAAGCTCGTTATAGTCCATTCACTCCCTTCATAACTTGCTCATCACGTGAACATAGATGACATGATGGATTCTACGTTGCGTGATTAGAGAGATCTTATTGAGGCTATTATTGTTGTGACAACACATATCGCAATTATACTGTTTTGACCTTCCTTAAAGCAAAACTTTATGATTACAACTTGAAAATTGTAAGTTCTTTATCCGAACTACATAACTTACTCGCATTAATATTTTTTTATTCTCTTAATAGGCATGGTATATGTGCTCGTTCATGTACCCATCAATTTGAATTATTTTAATTATTTAGTGTCACAAACTTCTCATTTTGTTGGTCATCTTGGAATTCAAATTAAGAAAATGCGGCTTGATTCTTTAGTTACAATTAGGAATGGAATGTGACATGACCCATGAATATGTCACATTTTCTTCTTCTTATCTCAAAAGTATACGCCAAAAAAAAAGTTCCAGCTATAGCTGCCAATCAATTTGAGATTTTGCTTACACGGATGTCATGTAATCACACGGATAAGTGCAGACGTGGACTCGCATGTTAGGAGTGAAGCACTTCAGATGACTTTTTTTTGGCAATATTAAGTACTTTTATCCCTACCAATCATGTTAAGTAAAAAGAAAATGAGTCCAACTATTTGTTGAATTTGTATTGACCTACTGATTTTTTTAATGTTTCAAGCGTTCAAAAATAAATTCGGAAGATGAGTGATTGTATTAATTAGATAATTATTGGGACTTCCTATGGAATATAAAGAATTTTCTTTCCTTGTTTATTGATTTTAAAATTATATCTTTTAATGTAATTCAGATGTTAGTTCGTTTAACTTTTTGAAATGAAATTATTGTTCAATAATCACGCATATCTCTGGCTTAGTTATAAATTACATGCAAGTATATATGTTATGTTTGTTTATGTAATATCAATGATATTCATTTCCAGTACTGTTATGAAATTCGTAAAATATAATGAGTTATATTCATATTATGAATTATGATAAATGAGAATAGTCATGCGAACTTGACTAAAAATTTAAAACACTCAAATTTCGAAGACTTAGAATCATATGATTGTCTTCAAATACAAAGAATAAGAATCTCATAATTGTCTTCCAATTAAATAGGGAAATTTGTCCCTAACCAAAATCACTTAATTAATAGAATCAAAGTTATAGAGACTTTGATTGCTACAAGTTGGCTTGATAAGAATTGGTTAAATCCTTGTTAAATAATAAAGAGAAGGTTCTTACAAAATAAAGAAAATTCTCAATTTGATTTCTATATTAATAATCTATGAATTACATCAATAAAACAATTTTTTTATAGGTATAAACTCCCTAAGAACGAAAATCTTAAAAGGAAAAAAATTAGAATCTTAAAATAATGTTCCTTATCAAGTGTGATAAGGATTAAAGTATTAACTACTAATACTATTTTAACTAGAGTCTAAGAATCCTATTTCATTTATATCCTTAATGTCATGAAGAGTCCTAATCCAATTAGAAATTCACCTCATAATATGCCCTAATCCGTATAAAAAACTGCAAAATAACTTCCAAATAATAACACAGTTTGGGTTTTATAATTGAGTTATAGAACTAATCAAAATAACATATGCTAACTAATAATATGAAACAAACTAAACTATTAAATATGACTTAATTATGCAAATTAGACTCTATTTAACTCAAAATAACCATACCAGGTAGTAGATATTCTCCAATCCTTATTCTTCATGTATTATGTATATTTCAATTTTAACATATAAAAAAGTGATTAATCTTGGAAATGCTTCTAATTCATCTTAAGCAGTCTTCTTTTCTTGTATTTCCATGGTGAATCCTTATAAAGCTATTTTCAGCCATTCGATATTTACAATCTTCAATTCTTTGCAAAGATTAAAAATGACTAGAAATAGTTGTTCGAGAACAAATTTGTTATATGATTATTCTAAAAATGGTAGTTCACACACACACATCGTAATCCTACAATTTATCTCAAATTATATTTTAAATTTTGAGCTTGCAATGTTTATGATATTATTTGTTAAGATTAATTAACTTAACGCCATTGTCCATCAGTCATCTTATAGATTTAAGAATCTATATTAGATTATATGGAATACAAAGTTCCAACTAATCACCAAATATATTTTTTAGGATATGTTTATTTTCATTTATGTTTTATGTTTTTGTTTCAAAATTTTGTAAAAAAAAATATTTGTTTGAAATTGTGGTTTTTGTTTTTGATTTCAATACCTTCGTTTTACATAATTTATAAAAGCTATAAAAAAAGTTTCTATTTTATGTTTCTGTTTTTTATAATTTAATTTAATATCAACTAAATATCTATTAGTTAATTATTTGATATTAATTATTAATAAAATTACGAATAATTTAATTTGAGATTGGATATTAAATTATTTAGAATTATTAATAATTTAAATATTAATTGCAAATAAAATAAAATAAATATTAATTATTAATAAATATAGTTTAAAACATATAGAATTTTAAATAAAATAAAAATAAAAATATTTTTAATTTATAAATAAAATAATTATTAAATTATTCATTTTAATAAAATATTTAAAATTTTACTAATAAAAAATTATTTTCAATATTAATAATAAAATATAACTATATTCATATTAAACAAGTTTTTATTTTTACCTAAAAATAAAATTAGAAGTAAAATCAAATGACCTTAACAATAATGGATTTAAGCTTAGTAAATATCTCCTTCATTAAAGACGGGAGAAGCAGATTTTTGAACAACAAGATTTATACACCATGCTACATATCTGGAACTTTGATCTGCCATTATATAAAAAATAGTATTTGTGCTAATTAATAACTATAATTTTTAAAATTTAGTACGATAGTAAGTTTTTCTTTTCCGAGCAAAAATCTGCCAGTAAGGGACAGTACTAGTGGAATAGAATTTGTAATTTAGAGGCCTCAAACTGTATAGGCAAAGAAAACCTAGTCGCTTTTGGAAAAAGGTATTATCAACTTTTTTAATTTTCTAATTATCCTATTTCCATTACGTTTTCACCAAATGATAACATTTAATTTATACCATGACCATGATAATCAGAGTTTATTTTGAAAGGTTCCACTGAAACTAAATCTGCAATTTCAGTTTCATTGTACATTGAAGGCAAAACAAAGCAAATAAAAGATTGATACAAGTAAATCTATTTTAAACGTGTAATATATCTTTTTTCTTCATATCTTTTCATGAGATATAATTTGAAGTTTTTAAGACTCATAACAAGGACATATAATACATTTACGATTTAAATCTAAAGTAATCTTGTGAATCTTGGCAGAAATGAATAAGAAAAAATAAACTTGACGATAAGGGTGTAGCTAGTAACCGAAAGGTCTACAGTTGGGCTGTTTAAGGGATAAGAGTGAAAATGAAGAGAATGAATAAGTGGAATTAAAGGTGCAAGGGTGGTGAGTTGTGGCCTTGTGGGGGACCTTAGCGTAACAAAAGTTGTAATGTGACAAATCAATCAACCAGACTATGTACCATGAATCTGTATGCATCATTCCTTGCCTAACCACTTAGTCCACCTCTCACTTTCCTTTTGCATATTTCAAATTAATTTCAATCGCTTAAGTTGGGGCCCTTTTGTTTGTGTATATATATGGTTTCTTTTTCTTTTGGGGGGTCATATTTTGGCAGTGGGAATAGAGTTAGGATTCGCAAATCACAAGTTAAAGGACCAGTAACAAGTCACAACGCCAAAACCTCTCGCTCTCTGATGATCACGCGCACAAAATGGAAAGTAAATATATACGAGAAGGACAAGCCGCTTTATATGTCCGATTGGTCTTTTCTCAAGGACCATTATATTTCATTAACTACGTAGTTCTTGTTTTGTCTTTCCCACCAAAGTCCAAAGGGATTATTTCTCAAATCTTAATTACAATGTGAAATTTGATCTTTCTTTCTACATTTCTTGGTTGTCTTTTCTTGAAAAACACAAATTAAAATTTCTTAGAATAATTTTCCTTGTATGATAGAAAATGTTAAATTCCTACAAGTCGTTCATGAAGACCGGGAAGGGTAGATTTGTAAAGGAAGAATTGTGAGCTTCATAAGCATAAATAGTTAGTGAGATTTTCTGAACCACTTACATTCATTTAAAACTTGTGAAATTCATTTGAACCTAAATTTAGAATCTCACTAAAAACAAGTGACTAGACTTGAACAAGATATCTGATCATAACTTTATGGAAGACCTTACAGCCTGAACTCACGTTTGAGGTCCGGTCTTCTGTATAGGACAATAAGTTCCTCTGTAGCATACTTTATGAATGCATCTTCTTGCAATTAAGCTATGATTATTAGACATTGCTTGCGAAATACATTCAAAATTTCGTAGAATATAGTTCTTTAGCAAATCTTTCAGTCTTAACTTTTACTTTTATGGATATTTCTGCTGAAAGAAAACAGCAATCATTTCCAAGAAGAAACAATGAACATTAATCATTTGTCTTCCAAAGTGGAAGTTTTGTTTCATTAGAGTTTAATCCTATAAATTTGCTAATAGTAGAGAAAAAGCTATAATTTGACCTTACAACCAAACTATATCAATATATTTCTATGGAAGATTTTTGGAGGGAAAATAGTAATTGCAATATGCAGATATACATATTGGACATCTATAAAATCAATCCATATAAAAATTAAAAAATCAATTTTGAGTTATTTTATATTATCTTTCCAATATAAATCTAGCAATTACTTTCCCTAGAAATGGGTTTCATAATAGAAGCAACGAAACAAACTTAGAAAAGAGTACTCTGGAGTGCAGGAAAAGTAACGTGATTCATTTGTGTTCACTCGTGTTCAGAGCATTTGTTCTTGTTTATCGAGTTGATAATATAAATTGATTGAAGTTGACAAAACCAATCAGAAAACAATCACATTTTTAAAAACAGATAAAAACGGAGGATTATGTATAGTACGATGTGCCAAACATAAGGCAGGTGCTTGCCCTCGTCTCCTTGCTAGACAATTTGTTAAAACTTAAAACCAAAACAAACCAAAGAAGAAATCTATTATAAAATTAAGAATTGTTTACTCTTAATGTGTCCCTTTCGAACATCCGAATTTCCATCTCCGCCACGTCACTTTTTGTCCTGTATATTGACAATCTCTAAACCCCGAAAAGTATACATATCCTCAAATGGACATTTTCCTAGAAACTACTTGAGTATGAAATTGTTGAAATATCAAACACATGGCCCACTGGTGGACTCACTACAGGACCTTGACAGATGTCTCTTTCCCTGGAATAATAATCATTTATTTTTTTAGGACTTTCATACAGACTTTCAAAATCTAAATTCTTAGTTTAAATGCTCTTGAAATCATTTTACCAAGCTTCAAGAAGGGGGCATGTACCTGGACCTTCAATGTTCGGTATTGTGATTGATAAGTATGTTTTATATAGGTTTAGAAGTATTATGCATTTGTTTATATCAACCAATTGAAATTGTTATAGACATTTTGAAGAAAATTTGACCATATTTTCTTGGCTTTGCGTCATCCTTTCTCATTGAAGGTAAGGTTTTTTGAGTTGGCAGCAATTTATGAACTTTACCAAGTGAGTTCATATGAAACACAATTACATGGTGAAAGAATATGAGAGCCCTAAAATGTAATTAAACTTTACTTCTATGAAGCTATTAGGAAGCTTACCAATTTCAATTATATTATCACAAGCGAACAACAAATCAACAAATGATAAAAGTCCTTTTTTATGAAATAAAAGAATCGCATGGTCAAATCAACAAATAAACGGAAGAACTTCCAAATTTTAGACATCCCTTCAGAAAACCGTAGAACTCACGGGTTTTTGCCCGGTATATGTAACTTCGTTAAACGTATCTGATAAACCAAAGGTATAAATGTAGATGTATTACACACAATTAACATATATATTGTTATTTAATAATGTAGACGAGGAAAAGATAGAAAGTATTAAATTTATTAAAATATCACATCAATTAAAAATATGATTATGAATAATGTACATACAAGAGTATATTTATAATTTAATAATTTAAATTTTCGTTAAAATATAATTTATGGTAAAAGAATCAAAATAACCAAATAGGAAGGGAAATGAAAAAAGAATTAGAATATAAATAAAATTACTGATTATGCATATTTGATATATAATCACTCAAAAAGAGACCAAACAAGCTAATAGTTATGTCAATATTTAATATCAAAATATTATGAATTTAAATGAAAATTTTCTTACTTATATTTAATTTTTATATAATAAAAGATTTTGATAATGATATTCTAATAAAAAATAATACTCTGATAATATCACAGGAGAATATAAGAAACTTTTTAATGAAGGTCCATATTAATAAGGAACCAAAATTAGGTGTGTGATATATAGATAATATAGACTACAGTAATCACATTTGTGAAAATTATGCTTCTTTTTCTTACTTAAATGAAGAATTTCATTATATTAAAAGTTTTAGTGATTATTCTATTGTTAATGTAATCGAAAAAAGTGAAAATTGATATAAGAATTAAGAATGGTTCCGGAGGAATAATTTCCAATGCCTTGTATATTCCTGACTTGAAAAGCAATTTAATGTAATGAATTTTGAGAAAGATGCTTGTGAAATATATGATCCTTTCAAAAAGAGTTTCAGCATGTTATTCCTCTTAAGATCGAAAATGTTCAACCTTGAATATGGGTAACGTGAAGGACCTCTGTTGTGTATGGATCATTTATTCAAGATCCAATCTTAAAAGTGTTTTAAGAAGAATATGACTGTGTTCTAAGAAGTTTTTGGGTTAATACGACTTAGGACAGAATGTAGCTTAAGATGTCTAAAATTCTAAATGGCGGAGGTGATTGAGGAAAGATATAACACAGGACACGGTTGTGTCACAAATGTGTCCTATCTATGGAGACGGCAGTAAGATTATGACTGTGTCTCATGTCAAGTCCTAGTGTGCAGAGAAACAAGAAGATTCATAGTCTGAGAATATGTAATGTTAGCGATAGACAACCTTTCTAAAAACATATTTTTGGTGGACTTCAAACTTGGGAGAATTTTAGAACTTATTATAATCGTAACTAAGTTTGGTCAAATTTTGTTAGGGGCTATTTGTGTAGAACTATATGATCTAAAGTTTATAATTAACTATAATTATGTAACCCTAGTCTACAGTCTACATATAGAGAAAATCTGTAATTTTCAAGTGAGTTATTAATTAATATGGTGAAATTAGTTGGTGTTGGTTCTCGAGAATGTAAGCGCAACTAATTAACTGAACCTTGTTAAAGATTTTCTTGTTAATTTCTTTCTTTCATACATGTTTATTCTTGCTGTATTCACCTCATTTCTCAACATCCTTCATAGCTTTGGCATTTTCTCCATAAAATGTTTGAATATTAGTTGGTTAAAAATTCTCCAACAAAAAGATGATGATTGGTCTTCCTCAAATTACCATTCATTCATAAGTTTATAAAGAATGTGTTACTGGTAATAACTACATTCTCAGTCACTAAAGAAAACTTGTGGAGAGTAAAATATATGTAGAGCTCATTTATTCAAACAACTGTGGTCTGATAATAACATCTTCTACTATGATAAAAGATATGTAAATATTTTTATTACGATAACACAAAAAAAAAAAACTTTGGTTGACCTTTTATAGGATAAATTATAATCTTTCAATGCATTTAAAACGCATTGAGAATCAAACAACAAAAACCTTTAAGGCTTTTTGAATGAGTCACGGTTAAGAATATTGTTCAAAAGAAATTTTTTTTTTCCCTATACTCTTAGTATTTGAAGAGAGCTCACAACCACTTATACACCATAATGAAATAATGTATCAAAGAGATTAAAAAATATAATTATTCTAAACTTGGTGAAAATCTTTTTAGAATGGAGAAAATTTTTAAAGAACTTTTGGCCTGAAACAATAAGTTATAGCATTCATATCTTAATAGAATTCCTACCTTTGTTGTTCAAGAAATGACCCTGAGGAAGCTTCGAGTAGCTAAAGATCAGCAACAAATCATTTTATAATTTTTGGTTGCATCATCTTTATATATATATATATGTTCACGATAGAAAAAGAAGAAACTTGATATCAAAGGCAAAATGTGTGTCTTTCTCAATGTAAGTAAAGCATCCCAAGGCATGGAAGATTTTCAATCTACTGACTAAAAGATCATGACTAATAAACACGGTATTTTTATGGTAGAACCAAATAGAATTGGAACGCAACAACTTGCACCAGCCATCCTTGATAGTGAAGTTGAAGAAGAAAGGTAACAATCCATACACTAACAAATTCTTATTACATCTATACCTAAAAATTTAACAAATATTTGACCAAAAATACCAGACAATGCTAATTTAATAGCTAAATTGTATTGTTGTCGGGCCTTTATAAATGAAAGACTCAGAGATAACTTACATTATTCATAAGGAAGACTCAATCGTTAACTTTGGTTTGTTATCAAATTGTAATCCCACAATTTTTTAAAATGTTGTAAAAGAATCAAAATGAAGGAAGCCGATGGAAGAACAAATTGAAGCAATTAAAAGAATTAATATTTAGTAGTTATTTGATCTTCCAATAGGACACAAAATGATAGGTGTGAAATGGGTCTTTAAAGCAAGACCAAAGAAAAATGGTAAAGTTGACAAGCTAAGATTAGTAACTAAGAGCTATAAGCAAAAATATGAGATTGACATCAAAGAAGTTTTTTCGCTCTTTTTGTAAGATATGGTACGATTAGATTAGTGATGATATTAGTAGCACAAAATTCATGGTCTATCTTTCAACTAGATATCAAATTAACCTTTTCTACATAGAAACTTAGAGGAATATGTGGTTGTTGATCCACCCTATTATTTTAAGATTAGAGATAAACATAAAGTATATATATATTAAAGAAAGTTCTTTATAGATTAAAACAAGCCCCACAAGCTTGGTATAGTTGCATAGATGTTTATCTCTTAAAAGAAGATCTTCATAAATATTTGTATGAGCATAAACTTGTTATTAAATTTAAAGATGAAAGAAAGATAATCATCGTTTGCTTAAATATATATCATCTTCTGTTTATTAGAAGTGATAGTGTTATTAACTGGGATACCGTGTGTCGACCAAAGAAAGAAAGGGGGTCTTGGGATCAAACGCATTAGGGCCACTAACGATGCCCTTCTTGCCAAATTGGGATGGAGTTTACTCAAGAATCTCGAAGCTTTATGAGTTCAAATTCTTCGGACTAAATATCGGGTTGACACTCATCCCCTCCCATAAAGGCTGTCAAAGAAGGGAGCGTCGAGTATCTGGAAGGGTATAGCTCACTCATGGGAATATGTCCAACAAGGAATAAAATGGCATCTGGGGAATGACAGGAAAATTCACTTTTGGTTAGATAATTGGCTAGCAAATTGTGGTCCTCTCATTAATGAGGTATTGATTCCCATACTAGATAGTTTGCGACTTACGCATGTGGCTGAGTGTATAGTGGAGGATGGAACATGGAATTGGGACCTGATCAACCAATACCTCCCAATCCCATTTTGTGGGGTCCTGTCGTCAATTCAGTCCCTACCCGTGGATGAGGTCAATGATCGACTCGTCTGGGGCCCAAGTAAACAAGGTGAGTTTACGGTAGCCTTTACCTATGAACTGATCACTAGCGTCGATACCACAGCCCAGAATCCAATATGGATTATTGTTTGGGAATGGTCAGGGCCATAGCGGATTTGTACTTTTATGTGGCTGTTAGCAAACCGCAAGCTACTGACTAACCAATAACTTCTTGTCAGACACATCGCCTCAGACAGTAGCTGTACGTTTTGTGGTCAAGAAGAGTCCACTTTACACGCTTTGCGTGATTGTCCCAGGGTTCAATGTTTTTTGCGCCACTGGGGCTCAGCAGAGCAGAACTCAGTTTTCTTTCAAGAGCCTGAGGAGACGTGGCTTAAGGCCAATCTCTCCAATAGTAACAACACACAGGAGATCGAATGGGCTACCATTTTTGGTATTTCTTACTAGTATCTTTGGCAGTAGAGAAAAAGGAGTATTTTCGAACAGGAGCTTAAGTGGCCGGTCGAAGGTCATCGCATAGTGCTTGAGTATGTGTTTTGGGTACGCCAAGCACAAGCAGTAATGCATAGAGTGTTTCCCCAATAGGGATTGCCCATAAGACATCTTGTAAGCTGGAAATCACCACCGGTCGGGTGGATAAAAGTTAATACAGACGGTGCAATACCACCTGGTGCATTATGTGGCACGACTGGGGGATTAATATAGGACTGCACTGGCCAGTGGTGTGGAGAATTTTTGCACAATTTTGGAGCATGTTCGCTGTTGGCAGCTGAATTAGGGGGGTTGCGGAGGGTCTGAAGTTGGCCTGGGGTCTTGGGTATCGGAAAATATTACTGGAAGTGGACTCTTTAGAGGTCATCAATATTCTTTCTTCTTCTCAGCACTTACTGACTGATATCTCTGTTTTGGTGCTGGATATACATACGATGCTGGCGCGCAACTGAACTGTGCAGTGTCACCATGTTTATAGAGAGGAGAATCAAAGGGCCGACCTTCTAGCTGCCTTAGCAAGGCGCTATCATACAGGCTTGCAAATCCTCCCAGAACCTCCAACGGAGTTAATCTCTATCCTACATGGCAATAGTTTAGGAACTATGTACCGGCGGGGCATGCACTACAGTTGATATTGTTTAACCTCGGGTTTTTTTCTATTTCTTTCTTTCCTCTGTACGTTAAAAAAAAATGATAGTGTTATGTTTAAAGGGTTCAAGAAGACTATGATGGTTGAATTTGAGATGTTTGATTTCATAATGATGCATTGCTTTGTTGACATAAAAGTAATGCAGTCTAGTAATAGAATCTTTATTTGTTAAAAAGAAGTATGTGCCAAACATTTTAGATAGATTTCAAAAGAAGAATTGTAACTTGATGTACACTCTAATTGAATTTTGCTTAAAACTGTAAAAAGATCTTACAGGAAAGAAAGTAGACAATACAATTTATAAACAAATGATAAGTAGTCTAATGTATTTAAGTTCCACAAATAATGCATCTTATTTGCCTCATAAGAAGATGTGTGGAGAATCCATAAGAAATCCATATATTAGCTACCAAGAGAATTCTTTGTTATCAAACTAAAAATTTTGGATTGTTCTACAAGGGTAAAAAAAGTTAGATTTATTTCAAGTTATTGACAATAATTATATAAGAGATCAAGATGCTAGAATGAGCACTATTGGTCATATTGTCATTAAGGTAATAGGGGATGTTTCATGATCATCCAAAAAATGACAAATTAATTGCAAGATCTTAATTTATTATTGTAACAATTTGTACTTGTCAAGATATCAAACTAAAAAAAAAAATTGAAGAGTTATATTTCAAGCAAGTAAGAGCCGCCAAAATTTTTTTTGACAACAATTCAACTATCAAGCTCCATCTCTATGAATTATGTGTTACACGTAAGAAGCATATTAACATGGAATACTATTTTCTAGAAAGAGGTCCTAATAATAATGGAACAATTTATTTGAAGTATTGCGTAAGTGAAGAACATTTGGTTGATCTATTTACTAAACTTTT
The DNA here is from genome assembly GCA_027563595.1 of Erythroxylum suave. NCBI lineage: Eukaryota > Viridiplantae > Streptophyta > Magnoliopsida > Malpighiales > Erythroxylaceae > Erythroxylum > Erythroxylum suave. The sequence goes on along the minus strand of JAOSBN010000179.1, from coordinate 55,227,790 downwards.
CAAATATATTCTCTTCTAAATTTTGAAAAAGGAAGTATGCAAATCGGAAAATTGCTACTAATGACCTACACAAATAAATTAAAGTTTACGAGTTTTCATTTTAATGAAGAGATTATTAATAATATTTGATTTTTTATCTTTTCATCTTACTTTCATTTATTTACTGCAGTTGATTATTGCTTTCATTTTTAGGAGACAACTGGTTCGCATAAAAGATGATAATAACAATGAGAATGAATATAGTGAGAAATGAGAATAGATATTATCATTATAATTATAATGGTTGGTTAAGAGGAATGAATGATTACTATTACCTTTGATAGTGGATGGTCTGTAACAAATATTGAGAAATAAAATTTTATTATATTTTAATTAATTAATTAATTATATTTTAATTAATTATATTGTAACTAATTATGTATTTTAATATTTCAATTAATTAATTGTATTTAATTAATTATTATTAAAAATATTTTTTAAAAATGAGTCACTACTAGATAATGAGTTTCATTCCACTACTAAATAGAGGGTATCGAGGATTTCCTAAAATTGGGATGTCAATCTATTGCTCCTATAATAATAATCAACAATTAACCACTCACTTTTTAACCAAGCATCCCCTTAATATTTTAAATTGATGATGATACTTTCAGCTCATATTTTTAATATTAATATTATTTCATTGTTGCTTATATAAGTAGTAAAAAAGCTTTGAATACGAGGGAATAAGAAAAATATTATATCCCTCAAAGCTGAGTGTTATGCATTCTGTTTCAATTATCAACTATACATAGCAATTGCAGCGAAACTTCCGAGACAAATCAAACTCAGCTTTGATAATTTGATGTTGAAAAAGGAAGCTCGTCAAAGTATGTTAACGAGATTGACGCTTAATGCTCGACAACCTGAACATTATAATCAATTTCCTCAAATCCTCAGTTTTATACATTTGAGTGTTACCTTGTTTCGTGATTAGAACTTCTTCAGTAATTCATCATTCTCCCAGTCTCTCTCAATTTGAACAATCTCATCCCTACCTCCCTAAGGAGTAATAATAGTATTGACTTTGCTAGTCTGCAGAGGAGCAGAGTTCAGAAGGCTCTCATTGCTATAAGAACATAACATCATTCAGACTTTCGTGAGACTTGGAATATTGAAGTATAATTAGACCTAAAATTATCCGGGAGAATGTTGATAATTTACTAAATTTGTATCGGTTTTCAAGAGTCAATTTGGTAGATAACTATATTAGAGTATTGTACGCCAGATTCAATATTTATGTTAGTGCTTGATTAAAGAATTTTTCTATGTATTTTTAGTGTATGAATAAAAGAAAAAATATAAAAATTTTGAAAATGAATATATTTATAAAAAGCTAACATTTTTGAAGAAGATTATATCGAATACTTTTTAACAAAACTGTAATAATTTAATTATTTTAGACATACATAATAAGAATTGACTAACATGTATCATGTCTGTTCATCTAGATCAATAATAAAAGTTCAAATGGGTGAATGATAAATGGATTTGAAAGAAGCTACATACATATATACATACAATTATGATTTAATTACCATAAAAAAATCTTGTGCAGTTTAAAAACTATTTACTCGTAAATAAGAATGTCTTCAATGAATTATTTTAGGTGGCCATCTTCAAATTAAAGTATTATTGTTGCTATTTTCCAATTGATTAAACTCATCAAGACAAAAGGGGTTAAGTTATTGTGTCTATTATAATATAATGTTATAAAAATAGCAATTTTATATTTAAATTAATTAAACAGTTAAAAGACAGATGTCACATCCCATTATTCATTTTTTAAAAATAAAATAGAAATTAATAAATTTGTTTCGGCATTTCTCTTAACTTTTAGGCGATTTGTCCTGTCATGGTAGGAGGGAGGCACAGAAGTAACATACGGACAAGCCACCAATACACCAAAGCTTACAAAGATAAAGATTGAAATGATAGGCAGAGCGCAGATGTCACCGGAGATTGCCGCTCTGACCTGGCCGCCATCCGTCAATTGACGCATGTGTTAATATTTGTTTTACCCACTAGATTAGACCCCTCTTTACTCCCAACTTCTATTTCTTTACTATTTTTCTTAGCTCTGTTGGGTATATAAAGGACACCAACCAAGCTTCAATATTTGCGTAACACGGAACACTCTACAACCACGACTTTTCATGGATTCCTCCTTTTTTCAGACCCCAAATTCCGATTTCTCACCGGAATCTTCCTTCGGCTCCTCGGAATCCTTTTATAGCCATTCCTTCAACCATACCAGCATGAGTCTCCCTTTTAACGAAAATGATTCGGAGGAAATGCTTCTTTTTGGACTAATCTCAGAGGCCACTCAGGAAACATCAAAAACAACAACTTATCCATGCCAAGTTATCAAGGAAGAAGAGGTTAGTTCAACCTCAAATGGAAGTCCCAAGAAGGAAAAGTCCTACAGAGGCGTTAGGCGGCGGCCGTGGGGCAAATTTGCAGCGGAGATAAGGGATTCAACTAGGCATGGTATAAGGGTATGGTTAGGTACATTTGACAGTGCAGAGGCGGCTGCTTTGGCATATGATCAAGCAGCTTTTACAATGAGAGGGTCTGGGACTACACTCAATTTTCCAGTTGAGAGAGTAAGAGAGTCACTCAAGGACATGAAGTATGTCGGTGAGGATGGTTGCTCACCTGTTGTTGCTCTTAAGAGAAAACACTCACTGAGAAGGAAAATGGTGAGCAGGAAAAAGAAAGAGAAAGATTTGAGAGTAGATAGTGTGGTGGTTCTTGAAGATTTGGGTGCTGAATACTTGGAAGAACTGTTGAGTTCTTCTGAGAAAGCTAGTCATTGGTGAACCAAAATTACTTGTGTTTGGATCCTTTGGTTTTTTTTTTAATTTTTCCCCTATCCTCCGCTTTTGCCCTGTTTTTACTCTGTTCTTTAGTTCTCATGCCATAAACCAATTTGTATTTTGTAGTGGTAGGAACGATTGTATATTAAATTTAGGTTCTTGAAATCGTTTCTTATTTCGTTCTCTTTTTCACTTTCTTTTTCCTTGTAAGTTATGGTATCGAATAACGATCAAACAACATGGAACATTTTATAATTAAACTCCTCCTCTCCAAAGCTTAATGGCGGGCATGAATGTCACCCAATATCGTTGTTTCATATACAAGAAGGATCAAACAATTCAGGGTTGTATACGTATTAAGAAATCTCGATATAGTGGAACACTGCTCAGTGAAATGGAAATGGGAGCTGGTTTTCCATGCGAAGAAGCGATTAATTGTTCGCAGCTGTAGTGTTGACAAAGTATGAAACAAGCTTAACACATGCTACATCTTTCCAGTTTGTCAAAAGCCAAATAATAACATTGACAAAGAGTTAGAAAACATCACGTAAATCTTATTGAATAATATATAAACACAAATACAAATATTTATGAACTGGTAACGGCTAATTCTAATTAATACAGAAATATAAAAATATTTTTAAATAAAATTAAAGATTATTTAAATTTAGTCTGAATAATATATGTAAACTTATAAACTTAATAGAGGACGAAAAGTTATTTGTTAAAATATAAGAAACCTTAAAATTTTATTCAAAATAGAAGTTATGATCTTTTGAAATTAATATTTTTTAATTAAATCTTAAATTGTTAATTCACTTCAAAAACATATTTACCAACATATTCTGATCACTTCATTAAATTTTGTAGCTAGAGATTTTCTACTCAGTTTTACTGCCAAAAGACTATTGTTACCAGATACTTGCATTCGTTACATTCCAATCGTATTCAAGTTTTAGAGGCTTCATTGAACAAGAAATTCCTGCTTCCTTATCACATTTCATATCTAGTAACAACAGTTAAGAGGCTTCAGTGAACAAACTTGAACAAGAAATTCCAGCTTGCTTATCACATACTGCAGTTTAGAGTACGTTGGTCGATATTGACTTGATTATGGTTTGAGGAATGTTGAAAATTGATTGAGGACTAAATTTAATTATTTAAAGTTGATTTCCCACATGTTTAAAACTCGATTCAAATCGAGATTTAAGACCAAAGGGCTGTAAGGAAGCTTTGGCTTACCACCACCAACTAGAAAATTATTCAGATCTGCTTCTTATCCTCAACCGACCGTTCGTGTCAAATTACAATTCTATAGCGTATTCTCCTTTACATTTAATGATGCATCCAAATTAATGTGAAAAATTATATCCTCTTGTAACAATAAATTACATCATTAAATAAACTAACCAAGTAATTAACAATTATTTTTTAAATTAGAATGAATTATAATCTTTTTCGTGACAATTTAAAATTTAAAAGTTTTATTGGCAACAACCTAAATTTTTAAGTGAATGGTATCTCAAAAATTAAGTTGCCACCTTTTTTGAAGATAGTATTGGTTTTTGTGTTGATACATATCATCCACAGAATACTGAAAGCTTGAGTTGAGGCTGAAAATCTTTTCCAGGTTTCTTCTTTCTTTTATTTAATGGTAGTACCAGTCAACAAAGTTAGTTACTATAGACCATTATAATTGTATTAAACAATGAAACGTTTTAAAACCAGCTTGCTGTGTTGAGGAATACCCAACTGGGGTTTGATAATTCAGTAATCAAACCGGCAATTTGTTAGGCAACCTCTTGTGTAAGGAACAAAAACCGTTTTCAAATTTAGCACGTGACGTTTGATTTTTCCAAAAAGGATTACAAACAAAGGCGTAGGCGTGAGTGGTCAATATTGTTTTTGGGTCAATTCAATAAAAGCCTTTGCAAATTTTCTTGAGTTTTAGTATTCTAGAAGTTGTAAAAAGTTGTAATTCTAAGGTTATATCTCTATCATGTCAATTTCAGTAGCAACATGGTTAACTGAATTTGGTCATATAGTAATATGTTATGGAAAGTGACAGTCTTATTGATTATCCTTTAACCAAATGAATCTAAATCAGTAATCATTAGTCATCTCCACTTTTTAAGAGTCAATAAATAAATCTCAATAATCAACATCTTTCTTTTTTGCCAGCACATTTTGTTCGCCGATTGAAATGCTTTAAAGATATTTGGCAAAGCGAACTCACTCGTTCAAATTATATTTATGACTACATAATAAACAATTAAAATTTTAGCTATCTTTTTATTGTAATTATTATTTTCAATTGTGTTGAATAAATTATTAAGTATATAGTTTAAATAAATTAATATTCAAACCTAAATGATAGACTCAAACTAATTAATTGTATTAATAACACTTTCGCTTCCAACCTGTATTATATAATACACACTTTGCAAGTTTTGGTCATTTTACTAACAGGAATCACGTTACCTGGGCTAACCTGCAGAGGGTTTATGCGGTGGAATTGAAATCTGATTGAATTGGAATATTCCTTTCTCAAATCTTATCTCTTATAGACTTGAATGCAACATTCAAAGGAGCATGACGGGTTTTTGTATTCTTATGAAGATTTCATGAGATTGCAGTGTTTTCCGATTCCTTGTACCTGTCTTGTTTTTCGAGATCTTCTCTTTCAGTAATTTGTTTTTGGGGGGTAAGTTTAGCTTGACTGACACCTGAATATATGAGTTGAAAATGTGAATTTGAATTTGTTGTAAGGAACAA
>JAOSBN010000179.1:55205566-55216870 GCA_027563595.1 Erythroxylum suave | reverse complement strand
TTAGATGCGTAAAAAAATTTTATTTTTTCGACGCATCTATGTGTCTAAAAAAATTGTCGGAAATAATTTTTGTGACATCTATTTTTTTTACGCGTTATAAAGCATCTTAAATTATTTTTAAGACGCAAAAAAGCGTCTAAAAAGTTCATCTTTTACGTCTAAAAATTCTATATTTTGTTGTAGTGATTGTAAGATCTAGAATTTATTTGTTCTTCGAATAGATTATTAGAGGTTAGATGTATCTCTTAGTTCATAATGTACTTTTAATTGAGATTGAGCTGGTTCGATTCTAGAAATTGAAGGGAGACAAGTATGGGCTAGTTGGTTAGTTTTCTAAGCTTAACCTGCTAAATAACTGGATGATCCAAGTATATCAAATTGCATGGCTAAACTGAATTTTAAACATTATTTGTCCACTTGTACATATTAGATTAAGTTAGAATAAATTTAGAAATTGTTTATTTATTTTGAATATATTTAATTCAAAATTCTAAACCACCCTTTTTTATATAGACACGTTTATATTGGATTAATTAATGGGCTTTGAACTTGTCCCAAATTGCTTGCATTGAAGTTTAAAATAGAACAAAATAATTGATTCACAACAAAATGAAGAATTTAGATGAAAAATGATAACTTTTTCAAATGTTATCCAAGTTGCAAAAATATTCCAAATTTTTGGTAAGATGTGTTTTAAGTTTAGCAAAGCAAGTTAAATGTTTAAGTACATACTTCATGTTTTACCTATGATTTGACTTGTTCTATAAATTACCAAGTTGTAAACTATCTATCCAAATTGGATTGAGTTTGGAAGTAACTATGATGCTATACTTTTTTTAGTTTTCGTGTTTTTTCTTTATTCTAAGTTTTAAGATTATATGTATGACATAATAGAATTCGCTAGCATTTAAATGGTGAATTAATAATTCAGGTGTTGGTTAAATTAGATCGTAAATTTTTTTATGTTAAAGTAAGGAACATTCGTATTTCATGCTTTATGGTTAATGCTGACTATCGTGAGTTCTACGATGATTTTTGTTAAGTTATAAAATAATTTATCAGCTTTTTAAAATAATGGTTGAATAATTTTTTAGAAATGTGTTATATGTTCATTTTGTTAAGTTTTGATGTTATAAATTACTTATGTGGTTAAAGAAGACATTACATGAGCGTTGATGATGTTTATATTTTGTTATATAATTCCTTTTGTATGATCGAAATTATTATGATATAATTGTCTATTTTAAAAGTACTATAATTAATAAACTAAATTACTGAATTAACTTTCTTCTAAGCTTGACTCTTATACTAAATTGATTAATAAATTTGAAATTAAAATAAAGATTTAATTTGTATACGACTAAAACTCTTAAAATAAGAGGTTTAAGCCGTAGATTGAAATAATTCTCAATTCTTGAGCTTATCAGTGAGCAAACTTTTGGAATTATTTTAAAATTTTCAAGATTATTAGTGTCAAAAATTGATATTATTTGAATTGTACTTCTCACTTAATTTTAAATTGTTAAAATTATTAATATATTCTAAAAGTAATTATTACAAATTTTACCAGGTTAAAAATTGTTAATATGATAAGTTTTAACTAATTTAGTACTTAATCAAAATCTGAAAGAATCCTCATAAACTTGCATCTAACCATTGTTAATTAAATCTGCAGCTCTTTTTTCTTTTTCCTCGTGGGGAACTCCCACTAGACGCTATCTGAAGAGTCCTCCTAAACATTAATTACTATACAACGATAGAAACGAAGGTCATTGACTGCCCAACGTGAGAAAAGCTGACTGGTTAGCATCTCGACACGTACCTTAACTCCGTCCGCTAGATAAATCTCAATTGTAACCTTGAAGAGAAAAGATTAGTTTCGCAGTAGGTCCACTCTGAGTTCAAAATTTTGACAATAACCACTGTGGTGGGACCAACAAGTCTGAAGTCAAAAAATCTAAGACGGTTCGTTTGTTTTAGATTGATAGAGTTGAAACAAATAAAGCTGGCAACCCGAATATGCTCTTTTGATACATGGATTTAATAATTCTTTGTTGCTGACGCCATAAATAAGCAATAGAACAAACATTTTAAATTATAAATTACAATACTAAAGTATAGTTCCTATAATTTATCAGAGTCATATATGTCACTTTTATAATTATTGATTTTGTTCTTAACCCCGTAACGTAACTCATATTTGATAAATTATAGTAACTATAGTTTAGGAATGAAATTTAAAACACAAATTAAACTTTTAGCTCTCATTTTTTCTTGAAAACTCAATTGTTATTCGTTGACATATATAGTTTATAATGTGTAATTGCGATAAAATCATACTTAATTTTAATTTATGCAGATTTTAACTTGAATTTTGTCCAAATTTCTCCGAGATCTGAATTGTCGAATTTCTTCTTTGTTTTCAAATTATGTACCAAACTGATTTCCAAGAGTCATTAAGGAGATCATTCAACCATTCATTCCTTTCATTTTTCTACTTCATTTCAAGCTACGATTGGCTTTCCCCACCGAATTCTAAGGGTAGTATAGATTTGCTATAGAAAAAAGGTCATTTAGTCACTTGACATGTAACTTGATTCTCCAGAAAGTGTAGTATTCTAGCGAAAAAACATACATTATATCTTAGAACCAAGAAAAATAGAATATAGACAGAGCATGATTTAATAATAGAAGATGTACTTGATGATTAATTCGTTTACAGATTGGTGAATTATATAGACTCGTAGAACTGGCAGTTGCCTGATTCTAGGGATAGGATATACATCACTTGTACTAGGATTAGGATTTTATCCTGATTTTTAGGGATTAATCTTTTCCTAGTTTGTTTCAACTTCTATCTCTAACACTCACCCTCAAGTTAGGCTGTGGGGTCTCCCACACCTAAATTGCGTAGTGCTTCATGGAAGGTCTGTCCCACAATTGCCTTTGTCAAGATATCCGCTAGCTGGTCTTCAGACCGAACATATGGTAGGTTGACAATTCCGCCTTCCAATTTTTCTTTGATAAAATGTCGATCAACCTCCACATATTTAGTTTTGTCATGTTGCACAGGATTCTCTGAAATGCTAATGGCTGCGTTGTTGTCACACAATAGATCACATGCACCTCTAGGTAGAAAGCCCAATTCTGTCAACAGCTTTACAAGCCAAAGTAACTCTGCTAGTCCTTTAGCTATGCCCCTGAACTCCGCTTCTGCACTAGAAAGTGCAACCACTTTCTGTTTCTTGCTTTTCCAGGTCACCAAGTTTCCTTCGACAAGAGAAACACACCCTGAGGTTGACCTCCTGTCTACTAGATTGCTAGCCCAGTCTGCATTCGTATAGACTTTCACTTCTAAGTTCTCATTCTTCTGAAACAGGATTCCGTTCCCAGATGTTCCTTTTAGGTATCAAAGAATTATGAAAACAGCATCCATGTGCTGTACCTGTGGCTCATGCATGAATTGACTCACAACTCCAACTGCATATGCTATGTCGGGTTTGGTATGAGCATGATATATCAGTCGCCTTACCAGTCTCTGATGTCTTCCACGATCAACACTTTCTGCTCCTTCTTCTAACTTCAAACCATGATTCATCATAATCGGCGTCTCAGCTGGTTTGCAATCCACAAGCCCGGTCTCAGCAAAAAGATCTAACACATACTTCTACTGAGAGAAAAAATATTCCCTGTCTCGACCTCAGTACCTCTATATCAAGAAAATACTTGAGTCTTCTCAGGTCTTTCATTTCGAACTCCTTGAATAGATGTTTTCGAAGTTAATTCATTTCTCCTAAATCATTTCCAGCAAGAATCATATCGTCTACATAAATGATTAGATAAGTAATCTTCTCACCTCTTCTTTTCAGGAACAGAGTATGATCGGAGTTGCTCTGTTTATACCCCAGGCATTTTATTGCCACAGTGAATCTTCCAAACCACGCTTATGGTGACTGTTTTAAACCATAGAGTGCTTTCTTCAATCGACACACTTCATTCTGCCGAAACCCATGGAAAAAACCAGGCAGAGCTTCCATATAAACTTCTTCTTTTAACTCACCATGCAGGAATGCATTCTTCACATCAAACTGATGTAACGGCCAACTTAAGTTTGCTGTAAAACAAAACAACACCCTGTTAGTATCAATTTTGGCAACTGGGCTAAAGGTCTCAGAGTAATCTACTTCATATGTCTGGGTATATCCTTTTGCTACCAACCGAGCTTTGTATCTTTCCACTGTTCTATCTGCTTTGTGTTTTATAGTAAACACCCATCTGCATCCAACTGTCCTTTTTCCAACTAGCAGCAGGCACTTTTCCCAAGTTCCATTCTTTTCTAAGGCATGCATTTCCACTTCCATTGCTAGGCGCCATTCTTTCTTCATCAGAGCTTCTTCAATTGTTCGAGGAATTGCTTCAGTATACAACACTGAAGTAAATGCCCTGGGTTCTTCCGACAAGCTTCCCCTCACTACATTGACTATAGGGTATTTGGATATTTTGGAAATCATGTTTTGGTGAGTATCTCTGGGGCGGGGCTCCCCGAATGATTCTTGGAGGAAGAACATACCTCTTGGTGGATTCTACTGCTTCTGTTTCAATTTTTGGCGGTAAGGCTACATGAGAGTGGTCAGAGTAATTGAAATCAAAATTACTATCATGAACAGGGGTTGTTACCTCTCGAGGAGTATCCAACTGAGGAGCTTGGGGTGATTCTAGTTTGATGGGCGTTTCTACGTTGTCAGAGGTATCCCTTTTGATAGATCTAAGAATTGACAAACTTTAGTGCCAACTTAGTGTGTCGGTCTCTGACTTCTCCCCCTGAACACTGAGTTAGGTGGCTTAGAAATTTTCGGTTTCTAAGAAGTCATAGTCCATAGTGGTGAACATGTGACGAGAAGGAGGATGGTAGCACCTGTAGCCTTTCTGATGGACTCCATACCCAACAAACACACATTTAAGGGCACAAGGATCAAATTTAAAATGCTCAGATTTTGGTATTTGGATAAAGACGGAGTAACCAAAGATGCAAGGTATGCTCAGATTTTGGTATGTGGATAAAGACGGAGCAACCAAAGATGCAAGGTGAGAGAGCTAAGGGTGCCGGTATTTTGGTATGACTGGAAAAGGTGTCCAAGGGTGTTTTTAGGTGTAATATTTTGGTAGGTAGGCAGTTAAGGATATAAACAGCAGTAGCAATGGCTTCAGGCCAGAAAAAATGGGGTACACGAGATTCAATGAGTAAGGCCCGTGTGATTGCAAAGATGATGTGGTTTTTTCTTTTTGCTACCCCATTTTGTTTGGGTGTATTTGGGCATGTGGTCTGATGGAGTAATCCTTTTTCTTGGAAGAAAGTCTGCATGGTATGGTTGAAAAATTCTCCTCCATTATCAGTTCTAAGGATTTTAATGGATTTCTGGAACTGTGTATGGACAATGTTATAAAAGTGTATAAATTTCTGAGGAACTTCGGATTTATGTTTAAGAAAATATACCTAAGTCATGCGGGTACAATCATCCACAAAAATCAAGAAAAATTTAAACATATTATTCCCAGAATTCGAGGCTGGACCCCACACATCAGAATGTACCAAATCAAATATATGTTCAACCCGAGTGTTACTAGAAAGAAATGTTTTTCTATGACTTTTGGCTAGTACACACATAGCACAAGGACTATTATTGGATAAACGAGGAAAAAGAACTTTAAAATAAGCAGGAGATGGGTGACCTAAACGACGATGCCAGAGCTAACATTCTCGATTAGTAGTTTCATGAGCTAGCATGACTGTCCCGTTCTGAGCTACCTCATCAACGTAGCAGAGCCCATCTCGCTCAGTGCCACGTCCAATCATCTCCTGAGTCTGGATATCCTGCAATAAGCAAAAACCAGGGTTCATGATTACTTTGCAATTCAATTCTCGAGTGACTTGGCTTATAGAGAGTAGTTTACAAGTGAGAGATGGTACATATAAACAGTGGGATAGTTTCAGTGTTGGGGATAGTTCTACTGATCTCGCACCTTGAATTGGTGCAAAATCACCAATGGTTGTTTGAATCTGGCTCTTTTTGGGTAGTGATGGGTTTATGATATCTGTAAGGTCAAAGGTCATTGTATCAGTAGCACCACAGTCAAAAAGCTACTGTGTACATTTTGGTTTAGTGGATTGGTGGGCAATATATGCTATTTTATCGTTCTTGGGATCAAAATGGGATTTACGAAAATTTGATGGGCTAATACGGTTTGGTTGTAAGTGAGGGAGGGTAATCTGGTCAAAGCCACAGTCAAAACTTTCAAGCTTAAAAAATTTAGGACAAGAAATTTGAGGGTTTGGGGATAAATACTTTACCCCAAACCCTATACTTGCGTCGTTGCGGCCTCCTTCTTCTCTCCCAAGGACAGCCGTTGCAAAAGCTCCACTCTCACTTTCAATGGCGCCACCGCTAACGCCGACAGCCTCAAGGTTGCCCATTGTGGTGGCCACCTTCCCTGATCGATTTCGCCTTTTTGGATTATCTTACCACCATTCCGGAAACCCTATCAGATGAAAACACTCTTCCTTCACGTGTCCCGTCATACTATAGTGTGAGCATTTTAGTGCTGATCGGTCGACACCAGTGCGCCGGAATGACGAACTCCCCAATTCCAGCTGGTGCTCTTGGCCCCATCTGGGTTTTGATTTTTCTCCCTGTTCCTTAGATGCATTCTTCACGAAATCAGATCTGGATTTTTGATGATGTCCCTTCACTGACAGTCCAATTCCAATGCCCTGTGATGTGCCACTGTCTCCACTGTCACCGGCTGCTGTGGGCTTAGAATAGCCATTCTGGCGGCGTTCCTTCTGACAGCCGCATAGGCCTCTTCTACTGAGGGCAAGGGATCTTGCTTCAACAGATCCCTTTTGATGGAATCATACTTAACATCCATTCCTGCCTAGTACTCGTATAATCTATTCTTCCACTTGATTCTTTTGAATAATGTGATATCAATAGCACATTGCATTGGATTTGGTTCACGTGTGTCGATCTCTTACCATATTTGCTGAAAGCTACTGTAGTATTTTTCATTGGTCAATTGTCCCTGTTGATGCTTGTTTGCTTTGGTTATGAGATCAAAGATTTGCAGAGACCCTTCACCACTCTAATATGTTTTTTAAAGACCTAACCATAGGTCCCTTGAGGTTGGATATTGGATGTACTGTTCGACCAATTCTGGTTCAATTGCATTAATGATCCAGGAGAAAACCTGGAGATCTTCTTGTAGCCATTTACGAAACGTTGAAGCTGTTTTTACCAGCTGTTCCATCTCGCCGTTGATATACTCGGGTCTCCCCCGTTTTCCAATGGCCAGCAGCATCAATTTCGACCACAGGGAGTAATTGTGATCATTCAATTTGATTGATATGTTGGCTGTTTCATGTCCAATATTCTGTTTTACAAATTTTCTAATTGTGTTGACAGGAGTTCGGAAGCTTCGGACATTGCTGAAGATTCAACAGTGCTGTGGGTACTCATGTATGTAGATGATGTTCATAGTGATTGACCCTAGTATCGACACTGCTCTAATACCATCTTAGAACCAAGAAAAATAGAATATAGAGAAAGCATGATTTAATAATAGAAGATGTATTTCATGAATAATTCGTTTACAGATTGGTGAATTATATAAACTAGTAGAACTGGTAGTTCCTTGATTCTAGGGATAGGATATACATCACTTGTACCAGGATTAGGATTTTATCCTAATTTTTAGGGATCTATCTTTTCCTAGTTTGTTACAACTTCTATCTCTCACATTATATGGTAGAATTGTAACAATTTCTATCCTTGTAATACTCTTTAGGTAGTAGGATAGCCCATTGAACAAGTCAAGTTGTTTCCCCGCGATTCTGCTATATTGAGGAGGTTCTGTGTATTTCTATTAGTATTTAGTACATGGGTGCTACATATATAAAGTACAAAGAACGTAAAAAATTGCATAGTAAAGATACACTAGTTGTTACAACAGATTTAAAGGATTGAGTTTATTTGCCTACACTGATTTGTATCATCCTCTGGCAAGCAAAACATCTCTCATCCCAAAATCTTGCAATATTTCTTTTGGAAAATAGTGGCTTAGTTAAGGCGTCAGTTATTCTTTTGTGGATAGGTGGCAACAGACTTTAGTTCTACTTCTTTTTCTATTGAAATTTTCAGTTTTTGTTTTAAGTTTTAAGTTTATGTTTTTCTTTCAAATAAAAACAAAATTATGTTTGGTTGTTAATGTTAACGTAATTATATTTTTATCACTAATACATATTAGATAAAACTTAAAGATAAATTATTTTTAATTAAATAAATTTATTTAATCTCTTATATAATTTTATTTTAATATTATATTATTTTAATAAAATAAATAATTTGAAAATTAAAATTTTATTTAAAATTAATATTTATTTGAAATAAAATTTAATTATAAATAAAATTTTATTTTAATGTTTATATATTTTAAATTTAATTATATTAATTAATAATTATTAAAATTTAATTACATATAACTTAAATAAAAATTAAATTATTCATAATTTTTATTGATAATTAATTTTAGTTTATTAATATATAATGTTGAATTAAATATTCATAATTTTTATTAAAATTTAAATAATTAAACAATCAAATAATATATTAAATGATAGTAGCCAGGTTATGAAAAGAAGTAGAAATAGGAAACAAAAACTACTTTTTATGGTTTTTATAATTTTTGAAAATTGATATAAACCAAAAGAAAAAAACAAAAAACAAAAAACTTAAACAAACAATTTTTTTACTGAATTTGAAAACAAAAACATAAAAATAAAAATAAAAATAAAAATGAGCACTCTGTTAGATATATGGTATATATATCTTTTGATTTTGTTTTAACATATTTATTATTAACTAGATCTATAAGACATTAATTGGATGATGATAGATAATCATGTATCATTGCTTGACTTGATTCAAAAATAAAAAGGCTATCTTGGATAATATTTTAATAATATTTTAGATATGATAAAACTCTATCGTGACTAGAGATTTAGTCTTATGTGGATGAATAATTGAAGGGTATTACGGTATTTTTCTATATTGTGAATGAAGGGTTTTTGCAAAAAGATAGGGTATTGTAGTTTGGGAATATTTGTATTAGATCTACGGTTGATGGTGGTGTTGTGCTGTGGACGTGTTTAGTGCAGTAGGTGTTAGTGAAATATATACCTACAGCTGATTCATGTGTATGGAGTGTGATTAGTGCAGTGGGGTATATGTTTTGTTGATGTTGGCTTCAACGTTGATATTAAACATTGGAATAACACTTGATTGATTTGCTTTACACATATGTGAGTGCCTTTTTAAGTAAAAAATTGAGTATGTTTCCAAGTGTATGTTGAGGGTGTGGTATATGTGATTGTTCTTTTGAAAATAGCTGAAGCTACGTTGATGAAGGGTTTGTCTTATTAATGTGCCTTCATTGGTGAAGTGACTGCTGGGGTGTTGTCGATTATTTTGTTGGTGTAGCCGTGATTGACTTTTGGCTCTCGCGTGAATTAATTATGCGGTAGTGGAGTGTAGAAAAATTTGGGAAGTTATTATTTGTCTCTTTCTCAAAAGTTTTTATTCATGTTAAATTTTACTTAATTACTTGAGTCATTTATTTAGTGTTCTTCAGTTATAAAATTGTTGAGAAAGATTCTTTGTTGAGGTTAACATGAGTCCATCGTATTATTGAGTGTGAGAATCTTTCATGGGAAGTGAGACTGAGAGATAGTGTCAAGGGATGAGTATTGTCGGCTCAATAGCCTTGAGTAATTCTATTGTAATTCGATGAAAGCATTAATCTGGGTGAGGGCTTTGCAAACGTAAGTAAGGAGTATCGAATTGCGTTACCAAATTTCTGGTGTTATTTATTATATTGCTTTTGATTGGTTTTGTTTTTATTTGTGTTAGAGACAACCACGATAAAATCGGAAGGTTTGCAAAACCACTACTACCTCTTGTGGTTTTTTCAATTGGTATTAGGGCGAGGTCACCGATTCAGAACTTAGTAGCAAGTTAGTGCAGATCCTAATTTTGCAAACATGACTACTAGAAAGGGTGCATCGATCACCATAACATCATTGTTAGATGGATCCAACTATCCTGCATGGAAATTACGGATGAGAGCCTTTATTCAAGTACAGGAAACAATAGTATGGAACTCGGTGTTATGTGACTGGATATATATGATGATTACTTACGATGTCATTCTTAACTTTATCACAAATCTAGTGATAGTCAATTTCTAAATATTTTGAGCAGCAGTAAAGGATCATATCGGTTGTGAGATATATAGCGGAACTGTTGTCAAACCATAAGATTGGTGATTCTTGATGTGTTTAGCTAACAAAGACTGAAGCCATTCCGCGTAGTACCTTGCTACTGTTGAATAACGGGAGACTGTTCTTTGCTTTCTTGACTTCCAAGAAATTAAATTAAAGCAGATCCTGTCATGCTTTTCTTGTTTTCTTCATCATTCGCCCAATATGAATCGCGCTGTAGGCTTGAATGAGCATGGAGTTCGATTTTCCGAGATGTAGGCCATATGTTTAGTGCCTCGAAGGTAGTGAAGTATGCGGTTAACACTTAAATCTCAATAATCAACATCTTTCTTTTTTGCCAGCACATTTTGTTCGCCGATTGAAATGCTCTAAAGATATTTGGCAAAGTTAACTCACTCGTTCAAATTATATTTATGACTACATATTAAACAATTAAAAATTTAGCTATTTTTATATTAATAAAAGTTGTAATTATTATTTTTATATTAATAAAAGTTGTAATTATTATTTTAAATTGTGTTGAATAAATTATTAAGTATATAGTTTAAATAAATTAATATTCAAACCTAAGTGATAGACTCAAACTAATTAATTGTATTAATAAAATTTTCGCTTCCAACCTGTATTATGTAATACACACTTTGCAAGCTTTGGTCATTTTACTAACAGGAATCACGTTACTTGGGCTAACCTGCAAAGGGTTTATGTGGTGGAATTGAAATCTGATTGAATTGGAATATTCCTTTCTCAAATCTTATCTCTTATAGACTTGAATGCAACAAAGGAGCATGACGGGTTTTTGTATTCTTATGAAGATTTCATGAGATTGCAGTGTTTTCCGATTCCTTGTACTTGTCTTGTTTTTTGAGATCTTCTCTTTCAGTAATTTGTTTGTGGGGGGTAAGTTTAGCTTGACTGACACCTGAATATATGAGTTGAAAATGTGAATTTGAATTTGTTGTAAGGAACAA
>JAOSBN010000179.1:55167048-55197360 GCA_027563595.1 Erythroxylum suave | reverse complement strand
CAAACACATAAGTACTTATTGAAAATAAGTACTTATCATTTCAGCAGGTTGATTTCAGCAGGTTGTCAACCGCCACCACTCCCTTAAACCAAGCCTAAGTTGATAAATTGCTTCTAAATATGTGATTTCAAAGTTGGAGGAGGCTTTGCTGATAAATCCCACCAAGCCGAGGCATTATGGATCTTAGGAAACATTCACACTTCTTTTGCATTTATGACTCCAGACATTGATGAGGCAAAAGGTCATTTTGATAAGTCAGCAGAGTATTTCCAGCAAGTAGTGGATAAGGTGACCCCAGAAAGCTTCAAACACTGAGACCATATTGGTTAAGTATTGCTTATGAGCTTATGAGTGCTTGCCTTGGATGTAGGATCACTGTTAAATGTTTTTAGTTATAAACTTGAAGTATCCATCCATTTTCAACCTCTTTTAGCCAATGAGTTTCTATTTCTTGATTTGAGTAATTAGTTTATTTTGTGAAATGTTCTTTTTAAACTTTCTAATTAGTGGTTAAACACTCCCTCTTACCTCAAATCAATACTATTTAGTTTGGTAGTTATTACCGTGCACAAGAGTTCTAGTTTCATTGTGCTAAGTTGCAATTACTACATTTTCTAAGCACCAGAGCTTCACATAGAGATCCATAAGCAAGGAATCACTCAACAATCACTAGGTGGCAAATCCTCTACTTCGTTAAATGCTGAGGTAAGTAACGTTTAGGGTGAGAGCATTTTGTTATTGTGACACAAGTGAATCATCATGCATGGACCATGTCATCTTGCTACTTCTGCAAATGCATTTTTCCATCCTGTTACTACTCATTAAGTATTTTGGTCTTGTCCTAGAAAGAAAGTCAAGTTATTCATGTGGTTTAGGTATTAAAGGATAACATCTAAGTTCCAAGAAAAAAGTCAAACTCTAGTTGAAGTTGAGGCTGCAACGAAATATGCAAGTGTTTTATATGATGAAGTTGCAAGACTTACGAAAATCACAAAAACACAAAATAAGAGGATTCAAGCTCAAAATGCAGTTATTAAGAAGCAAGTCATCGAATTGAAACAAATATCAGCTGTTTTTGCACATTTGACAAGTAATAGAGTAACTCCTAGTTTGGTTCTCAATGCTTCTACCTCAATTAGAGATCTATCAAGTGACACAACGTAAATACCCTAACTAGTCTTGTGAGTTTATAAATTTATAAAATCTAGAATAGCTAGCATTACTTCTTATCATTATCATTATATTATTATAAAATATTAGAAATAAATTTATAGCTTAATATTTTATAAAGTAATTACTTGATTCTATTTTTTATTTATTTTGTAGGAAACAAATCAATAGTGAACTTCATCTTGAAGAATAGCTAGGAAAATTTACCTTGGAGAGTTTTAGCTTAAATTAGTATGTAATAATTTGCAATAATTATGATAAATATAATTGTCTTGGACATTAAATTTTACAATTTTATATATTGGAAATCATAATTTTGTACGTTTGATTATTTTTATATATACTAATAATTTTTATTACTTGTGTGACAATATCTTGGCACTAAAAGTTTGTATCATTTGTGACAACTTCTATTTTATGGCCACCAATGCAAAATTTTTTATCAATTAAGCAAATAAATTGTTAAATTTAATGATATTATTTGTGACAAGCATGAACAAATTAGTGATAAATTTTTTAAAGATATAATCTTTATTTAGTAACAGAATTATTATAACTTATAACTTCCATACATGTGATGAAATTTGTTAAATAATATGGTCACTGATGCAAAAAAATTTTTTACCACTAACGCATTTCCATTGTTAAATTGATAGTTTTATTTGTAACAATAATAAACATATTAGTGACAATGTTTTTTGTAAGAAAAAATTTTCATTTTTGTGATAAAATGATGTGGACTCATTTTCCTTAAAATATTAGTAACTAAAAAGTAATGGACACTGATAAAAAAAGCATGTGTGACAAACATTTTGTCACTAATTCTAATTATTTTAGTGGCTTTAATGTTGTCACAATAAAATAAAGTATTGTTACAACTTTATTCGTTACTACTTTATATTGTTCATCTCGACAAACCTGTTATAAATATGTAAAGTAACTGTTACCATATAGTGTCGTCACACATTTCATAGTTTTTAGTGTCAGCACTTTTTTCACAATAAATAAGTACTTTTATAACTTTACTCGTCACTACTTTATATTATTTGTGTGGACAAACTTGCCATAAATATACAAAATTATTGTGACCATATAGCTTTGTCACACATTCCATAGTTTTTAGTGTTAGTACTTCTGTTACAAAAATGTTTCATAATTGTGACCATTTCCTTAAATTAGTCACTATTTCATTAGTGATGGATGTATTTGTGACGAGAGATGACGACTTCAAAAATTGGACACCATTAATAATAGTAAATAATATTGTTGCTTTTAGTGACAACTTCTGTTTTCACTAAAAATACAATTTCTTTTAGTGATGGTTAGATGCACGTACCGTGCATCTAACTATGCAAGTTAAAAAAATGTGAAACTCGTGAAGATACAAGAGCGTGTATCCAACTATGTATGTCAAAAATGTATCTTTTCAAATGTATACACGACTATGTAAGTAGATACATGGCCGTATATCTCCTAGATCATGCTGAATTGTTGTTTTTCTTGCAATTTCTTGTCCAATCCTCACCTTAATCCATCCCCTTCTTGTCTAACAAAGATAACTGAGTTTGAACATCAAGAGAATGACTTAAAGAATGTGCTTTAAACTTATTTTAGCTCTTAAACTTCCAAATTGTACCTAAAACTAAATATGAACCAAAATGAGTTTCTTAAGCATTTCTTAACAATAATCACTAAATGTTAAGGAGTGAATCTATAACCAATTAAGCACACATCATTCCTCAAACTAAAAGTATAACATAAATGTATAGATTTGGATGAAGAATAGGAAAGAATAATAGACTTTATTATTTGATGGACTATTTAATACGGGGCTACCAAGATGACCATGCCAAGTATCCAAATTAACATGATGCCTCTATAGAGAAGAGTATGATATTGTTGAATGATGGAAATGAAGAGAGTACATTCCATTCTCAAGGCATCCTTTGTGACTGAAGATCTTTTATAACAAAACAATCAAGAAAGAATTCAATTGAACTAGTTTGAGTAAAATTGCTTACATATAGTAAGTTTTCATAGTAGATGGAACATATTAGAATATCATAAAGTTTAAAGAGTTTATTATTTAAGGAGAATGGTGATAAGCTAATATTAGAAATTGAAAGATAATTACCATTGGTAAGTTAGACTTGATCAGGAAAATTGAATTTGTTATGGATAGCAAGGTTCTCCAAGTCAGTTGTCATATAATTAGTTACACCAGAATCCACATTCCACTACTACTAAAACAGAGAGAGTTAAGTTAGGGCTAGATTTGGAGTTGGAGAAAGTTGTGTGGATGGTCAATATATAAAAGAAGATTCACTATGAAGTTTAGGAGAAGGACATTGATTGGCTAAGTGTTTTCTACCGTTATAATTAAAACAATTCATAAAAAGTAGAAGACCAAGTACCAAATTTGCCTCCACATTTTGCTTGCCCCCTTCCACCAGAGGGCTGATGGTTCGAATAATAAATTGTAATCGGAGATATGGAAGTAACAATTTTCCTTTTGCAAATACTGCTCATTAGCTAAAGCCAATCCGAAAAGTTCACCAAAGGATATTGGACTCAGTCGAGCATTAATTACTTGAAAAATGGGGCAAAAGGTTGAGTTAAACCGCCTACAAAATAGACAGAATCAAGTCATCCATACTCATAGTTGTATTGAGAGAAATTAAATTGTCTTAATAGTTTTTAACAAATTTAAAAAATTGGTTAACATTTTCAACACTGTGTTGTTCAATTTTATAGAGGCTACTTTTAAGAGTTTGAACTTGAGGAAAAGATCTATCACTAAGTGCTTTCATAATATTATCCTAAGTAGCTTGAGTAGTGTCAATGTTCACTCTAGTGATAGAACCGACAGATCTTAGGAAGTAACCATGCCAAAACAATTTTATAATTTTCTTCCAAGTTTTATATGCAAGGTTGTCGTTGTCACCAATCACTTTTGGAGGAGGATTAGATCCATCATCATGATCTTCAAAGTCATGACAATTTTCTACAAAAGAAAATTAGAAGAAATCAATTTAAGGATGGAGGTTTAAGTGAAAGACAGTGGAGGAAAGGGAGGAGTTATTGAAGAAGAAGAGGAGATAAAGATGGTTGAGGTGGGGAAGCATTCAGTATTTAACAAGGTTATGGCTTGAGGCCTATAAAGGCTCTGATGGTACAAAGTCTATAACAAATCACAATAAGTATACACTAAGTTATTGCAACATGTACTGAGGGACTGAGTTTGTTTGCCTACACTTGAATCGTTTATGTTAAAGGTTGGTACGATCAAGATGAGATTGAGAAAGGGAGAGAGTCGTGTGTGAAAGTTTTGGAAGATGAAAGTGTATAATAGGAGAAAACCATTATTAATAATATACATAGACAAAAATATATATACAACTCCCAATGGGCTTAAGTAACAATTTGGTTCATAATATAACAATCTCCACCTTGAACCAAATTGCATCTGAAATAAACAAAAAAATACACTAGCACCATGATAGAAACAGACTGACAACAAACTTAAGCAAAGCTTGAACTTTGCAATCGGAAGAGGCTTCGTAAGCATATCAGCCAGATTCGACTCGATATCAATCTTCTTCACAAAAATCTTGCCTTCTAAGATCACATCTCGAACAAAATGATACCGAATGTCAATGTGCTTTGTCTTCTTATGATATATGTGCTTTAATTGTCACAAAACACCGTAATAGGACCCTTAAAAGAAGGTTATTTGGAAATGGGCAGGACCACAACGGATTCGGTCCTTCCTAT
This sequence comes from Erythroxylum suave, assembly GCA_027563595.1. NCBI lineage: Eukaryota > Viridiplantae > Streptophyta > Magnoliopsida > Malpighiales > Erythroxylaceae > Erythroxylum > Erythroxylum suave. Next base: position 55,192,416 of record JAOSBN010000179.1, on the reverse strand, counting down.
GGCTACTCGCTAAATGGAAATTGCTAACCATCCACTAGCAAGTTAGTAGACGTCTCACACCTGATATGAGCTGTCAGTGCTGAGGGTAAGAAGAGACTAGCTTGCATGCCATGCGGGACTGTGCTAGAGTGATTACATTTTGGATCAAATTTCCCGCCGAAGACATTACCTCGGACTTTTTTCAACAAAACGAGGAGACTTGGTTTCATTATAATCTCACTATGTTGGTACGAAGACAAGAAGGGGAGTGGGCAACAATTTTTAGTGTTTCGTGCTGGTTCCTCTGGCAGTGGCGAAACCGTAGCCTTTTCGATGTCGATTTTCACTGGCCTAAACATAGTCCTTGCATTGTTCTGGATTATGTGCTGTGGATCGATCAGGCCCACACAGTCACCAGTCGAGTTATCCCAAGCTACGACCTGCTGATAGGTCATCCCATAGGCTGGACTCTACTGCCAGCGGATTGGGTTAAACTTAATACTGATGGCACAATGACTTTTAGGTCAGCTATAGGGAAGGTCGGGGGTTTGATTCGGGATTGCATGGGTAAATGATGTGGTGGCTTTCTGACTTATTTGGGGCGTGCTCAATCAAGATGGCCGAACTTTGGGGAGTGCGCAATGGACTCCAATTGGCATGGGATCGAGGGTTTTGAAAGTCATCCTTGAAGTGGATTCGCTTGAGGTAATAAATATATTATCTTCTTCTAACGTAGTTTTTGAGGATCTTTTGTTGGTGTAGGACATCACGGAGCTACTACGGAAAGATTGGGAAGTGCAAATACGGCACATAAATGGAGAAGGGAATTAGAGTGCAGATAGCCTCGCTTTAGTAGCCTTGTGGATAAGCCCCGGTATGCATGAGTTGTCAGCCCCTCCACCCAAGACCCAGATTTTTGTCCAACAGGATATGCGAGGTGTGGTGTATTGTAGAACGCTGCCTAGTGCAGGGCTTGTTTAATTTGTTTGGGTTTTTCTTTTCTTGGCATATATATATATATATATATATAAATATAAGAAGACATCTCACCAACAAATGCCTTGAGCCAAATAGCCTCCTTAATAGCCTCAGTAATTGCCGTATACTCAGCCTCGGTACTTGAAAGTGCAACGATGGCTTGAAGTGTAGATTTCCAACTAATTGCATAATTTCCAAAGGTAAAAACATACCCTGTCAAAGAATGCCTCTTATCTAAATCACCCACAAAATCCATATCCACAAAACCTGTTAGTGCCTCGTTACCATTACCAAACTCCAAACGAGCATCAATGGTACCTACTTACCACACTAACGGCTTGAGCTATGTCGGGTCAAGTACACACCATCAGGTACATGAGACTTCCGATCGCACTTAAATATGGAACCTTTTCCATATATTTCTGCTCTTCATCGGATTTTGGGCTTAAAGCGCTTGAAAGCTTGAAATGCACCGCAAGAGGAGTTGAAACAACCTTGGCCTTCTCCATGTCAAAATGGCGTAACAATTTTTTGCCAAAACTTTTTTGTGAAAGGAACAATTTTCTCTTAGACCTATCCTGTATGATCTCCATCCAGAGAATCCTTTTGGCGACCCCCAAATCTTTTATCTTAAATGCCAAACTTAGTCGCTCTTTTAACCTCCTAACTTCTTTCAAGCTTGAGGCCACAATCAACATATCATCCACATAGAGCAGTAAGTAAATGAAGTCACCACCATCCAACTTCTTAAAGTAAACACAACTATCAAAATTGAAATAGTGGAAATTAATACTCACCATGAATGACTCAAATGTCTTATACCACTGCTGCGGTGATTGCTTAAGGCCATAAAGGGATTTCTTTAAAAGACACACACTGTTCTTCTTTACGAGAACCTCAAAACCCTCTGGTTGACTCATGTAAATTTGCTCTTCCAAATCACCATGCAAGAAGGCGGTTTTTACATCCATTTGCTCCAGTTCCAAATCCTTCATTGCTACCAATGCAAGCAAAACTCGAATGGAGGTATGCTTGACTACGGGAGAAAACACATCATTGAAGTCCACACCTTGAACTTGACTATATCCTTTGAAACAAGCCTTACCTTATACTACAAAACGCGGGATTTGAGCCATCAACCTTCCTCTTGGACACCTATTTGTCAACCACAATCCTCTTACCATTAGGAGGCTTCATAAGAGACCAAGTTTCATTTTGTTGCAATGATTGTAATTCTTCATTCATCGCGACAACCCAGTCGGCTGCATCCTTAGAAGCAATAGCTTCCTTGTAGGAAGATGGCTCAATATACTCCGCATCTTTGGCAACTACCAAACAATAGGCAAAGTTGGAGTACCCATACTTTATTGGTGGTCGAATTTCTCTTCTTACTTGGTCTTTTGCCAATGCATATGGATGTGCCTCTTCTTGGCTTTCCTCCAAATTGGCATCATCACGTGATATCACATCATCACCTTCCTGGATCAGCATTTCAAACTCCACCTTCTTTGCAACCGTCTCACTTTCCTTGATAGTTGGCTCAGGTGAAACATCTTTTGCCTTCAACATTGCCGACTCAGTGAAAATGACATCTCTCAAAAAGAGGAACTTAGATGATTCGGGACACCACAATCTATACCCCTTCATAGTTTCAGGATAACTAAGAAAAAAATACTTCTCTGATCTAGGTTCCAACTTCTTTTCGTTCACATGTGCATAAGTGGGACAACCAAACACTCTCAAATTCGAATAATCGGCTAGCTTACCCGACCACACTTCTTCGGGTGTCTTTAATTTAATCGAAGTGGTAGGAGATCGATTCACTAAATAACATGTTGTATTAATGGCTTCTGCCCAAAACTTCTTACCTAAACCCACATTTGAAAGCATACTTTTAGACCTCTCAAGTAGTGTCCTATTTATCCTTTCAGCAACACCATATTGTTGTGGAGTGTTGACCACTGTCTTTTGCCAAACAATCCCTTCGACTTTACAAAAATCATCAAACTCATGGTTACACAACTCTAAACCATTATTGGTTCTCAACCTTTTGACTATCTTTCCCATTTGGTTCTCCAAAAGTAACTTCCATTCTTTGAAGGTACGAAACACTTTGCTTTTCTCTTTCAAGAAATAAACCCAAACCTTCCTTGAAAAGTCATCAATAAAAGAAAACATGTAACGAGAACCATTACCTTTAGATGGCTCATGAGAAGGTCCCCAAAGGTCCGAATCGATGTAGTTCAATGTTCCCTTGGTTGAATGAATGGTCGTGGAGAAGCTCAACCTTTTATGCTTGCCAAATACACAATGCTCACAAAACTCCAAGTTGCTAGTGCATTGGCCACACAACAAGCCTCTCTTACTCAAGATGGTCATTCCTCGCTCGTTCTTATGTCCCAATCTCTCATCCGAGATAGAACCCGAATGTGCAATGACAGCTGAGCCCGTGATCATGGAACCTTGTAGGAAATAAAGAGTTCCAATCCTCTTTGCCTTCACGATTGTGAAAGGTTTAAATTGTCTAAATCTTTTTCACTAGTTGATTTCAACTAGATTGTATTGGCTGTGCACTTTTGTACTAACATTAGGAGTTGGATCAAACCAGTCACATTTAAACATCACACTCTGGTTTATTGGCAATGCACGGTACTTAATTTTAAGTATCTCAATAATTTTACCATAATAATCTATCAATTCTCCCTATATGCAAACCTTACTATTTACTGTTTCCATACAATGACCATGATATTTTGTATGAAATTTGTATCCATTAATGAAATACACAAGATAGGATTTAACAGTTAGCAAAGGTCCTTTCATAAGATCACATATGAACTTGTTCTCTATTGTATTTTCTAAGGCCTACATAAAAATATATTATTATATTAAATAGTATAATGTCATTGGAACACTTTGATATGATAATTCAACCCTTTCAATAATTGTAAGTGAAAACTTAAATATTTCTTGAACTATTGAGGAAAGTGTCTTTCAACTTGTTTATTGATATCATCCTGTGTTTTGTCGAGCATTAGCTCACTTAACCATTCCTCGTATAATCTAAAAGCATTATTATATATTTTAGTTGTGAACAATACTAACTTTGAAAACCCAAATAGTCAATTTCAAATCAACTTCAACTTACTGTACAAAAGGTTGAACCTCTTGACAGTTTAATAAAATGTAACCATAGGCAACCTCTATTTCTTTCTCTGTAAACATTCTTCCTGTTAATCGTCTATATGTTTGTCTAAGATATATGAAAATGAATAAGTTACCATCAACATCACCTTTTCATCCCATTTCATTACAAGGAACTTTTCTTTCTCTTATATGCACATGCCGCTCAAAATAATGTGAACAAAATTTACTTGCTTCCTTCACTAAATAAGCATTATATATCGAACCTTCAATTCTAGCCCTTTTTTTGACATTTTTCTTCAAGTGATGCAAATACCTACATTAGCAAATAGGATTATTACAATTTTATAATTAAAACATGTTATAACTCCAATTTAAATATTTACTATAATTACCTCTCAAATGGATACATCCGTTGATATTAAAACCAACAAGTTTAGCCTCATATGTTAAATACATGGGTGGATGCTCTATGCAATCAAAGAAGTTTGAAAGGAAAATCCCTTCTAATTTGCACTAGATTATTATAATTTTCCTTTCTAGGTTTTCCATTTCAACCAACTTTATTTCAAATGATGTTGAGTTTTTGAAAAACAAACTTAATTATATTATAGCGTCCCAAACCTTATTCAGTAGCAACTCCCGAAATGCAATTAGAATTAGCCTTTGCATAAACATATGACAATCATAACTTTTCGTCCCAAATAATTTGTACTCCCTCATATCCACACACTTTGCCAAGTTTGAAATATAACCATTAGGAAATTTTAGACTTTTCAACCATTCACACAAAATTTCCTTTTGTTTTTTTGTCCAAAGTGTAACATGTTTTCAGATATTTACCAATGCATAGATCTCTATCTAACTCTTTCCTTCTACAAAAAAGTTTCAAACCAGCTTATGATTTTGCATTGTTCTTTGTCCTCCCTTCAATGTTCATTATAGTATTGAACAAATTGTTAAAACAAAAATTCAATATGTATCACATCTAGATTATAATGTATCAAATTAATTTTCCAATATGGCAAATCCCAAAAGATATTGTGTTTTTTCCAACCAAAGTTTTTACTAATGCTTGTATTAACTTCATCAGCTTCATATTCTGTAACTTTCAGTAACCCTAATTCATCAATCTCCTACAATATCTCTTCACCGACTTTGTGAGGGGGAGGAGGTGTTTGCACCATCCTATCCTTAATGAATTTTTGTTTATTGTGTCTAAATAGATGATTTGGAGGAAGAATTTAATGTGGTTGTCAAATCAAAATGTTTTGGCCCTGTTTGGAAGATAAAACTCATCGGAATCATTGTCACAATAAGGGCAAGCCAATTTTCCTATTGTGCTTCATCTAGGCAACATAGCATACATCAAGAAATCACTAATAGTAAACATCAAAGCTACTCTTAATAAAAAAATTGTTTAAGAGACACATCATATGTCTCCGTACCATATTCCTAAAGATGATACAATTCAGATACCAATGGTTGTAAGAATACATCAATTTTATGCTTTGGATTTGTAGGCTATAGCATAATCACAGTCAAGAAAATATATTTCTCATTCATACACATCCATAGAGGTAAATTATAAGTAGTAATTATGATTGAACATGATGAATATTATTGGCCGAATTGACCAAAAGGTTGGACTCCATTCATCGACAATCCTTAGCTAACATTTTGATTTTCAACTACAAATTCATAATGGGTGCTATTGAAATATTTCTAAGCGAGTGCATTCGATAGATGACTCATTATTCCATCTACCTGTTCATGTTCATTACTGCATCTCATGTGAGATGTAGTAACATCAGAGGCATATAATCTTTGAAGTCTCAGAGTAAGCGGGGAATAATACATTCGCTTCCAAGGTATTAATTATTGTTTCATAGTACGCTTTCTAGGTTTGAACCTAGATTGACTACAAAATTTTCACTATTGTAATTTCACATCATCTCCCTAAAACAACGTACATTCTAATTTGCAACAATCAATTTTTTCAACTGGCAAACTAAGACTCCTAATAATTTTCTTCATATTGTAAAAATTATCAACCATTATATGATCAAGAGGCGATGAGTCATTATACCAAGTAAGAATTTTATCAAAACTTCGATCAAAAATATGCCCTTTAGACTTTATGTTCAATATAAAAGCAATTGAAGATAATTGAGTCATGATCTCACAATTTGGTCATAATTCTTGATCAACTAATTATAGTAAGTCAAAAAACTATTTTGTAAGTGGGTTTGGTTCTTCTTCAAAATTTTCTATATTTTCCTAAAAGGTATAACCGATTACATCATAAACTATTTGGATGTAAGGATTTTCAGTTGCACCCACATTACTTGTTCTAAATCTAGTCCCACCTTCAAAGTCATCCACATTTATTGACGAGTTTACTTCATTACCTCTTGAGGTGTTACAAATTAATGGCTCCTCAAGTCGTGTCCACTCAAAATAATTTGGAACAAACTCTTTTCTTAACAAATGGAGATTCACTTCATTAATAGGAAGAAAATGAATATGTTTGCATTTTTACAGGAAATCTGATCTTTGGGTCATCCATATATGTAGGTTAAGAATAACAGAGAATAAAACCGTTAACTCCCTCAACATACTTAGGATTAATGAAACCATCGATTGTTAATCTTCTATACATCCAAGATTTATCAACATTACTCATTTATGTAAAATTGTTATCAAAAAATGTGATTTAATAGTTAGTATCCATCATTTCCCATAAGTTTACATAACATTTAATATTTACTTTACATAACATCCCTTAAGTTTTTACAGGTCTCTGACCATTTTCCCTCCGAATTGAAACTAACCTATCCCACCATATGAGTTAGCAATTAGAAAACTCAATCATAAGCAATTCCACCTTAGTGATTGGAAAATCACCGCATTCTAACTCATAATAACCTTACAAATGAACTGTTATTCATACATCTAGCCATCAATTATTCTAAATATGAATAGAAGTTGGACGACTTAATTGATAGACAACATATGTGATTATATATCAAACAAATAAAACAATATGCCAACCAATGTCCTATGAGAAGTGACATTAAGAAGTTAAAAAAAAAGTACATACATGTATTAAATCCAACATTACATCGAGCAATCACATTGAAGTTCAAGTATTCATATTTGGGTTAATCATCTACAAGTTCATTTCCACAGTTTGATTTCAAACCTAACAACAAAATGGTACGTGACATTATTTACACCTGTGAATAAAGAAAGCAAGTTCTCACTGTGACTCCTAGGCTCATGAAATTTTTCACCGATAAGTCATATGAGAGCTATATCACGAGTTTCTAGCCTATATGTCATCTTCGGGGTTTATTATGCAAAGAATTGTCATGTCTATTAAACCTATGAATTTCTTATGTTAATAATAAGTTTGAATTAATCACAATGAAGTTCAAGTATTCATGTTTAATTAATCGCCTAGAAGTTCATTTCCAAAGTTTGATTTTAAACAAGCACTATGGTACGTCGCATTATTACACTATATGAATCGAGAAAACAAGTTCTTGCTATGATTGCTAGGCTCGTGGAATTTTTTACCAATAACCCTTATAGAAGCTGTATCACAAATTTCTAGCCTATATACCGTCCTAGGGGTTTATTATGCATTAGATCATCCATAAGATCTTAAACTCATTCCACATACAGTAAATACTTATGTAATTCATACATCTACCCATCAATGATTCAATCAAAACCCAAACATAAATACTTAGCCTATTAAAGAAGAACATAAAAATTCACCATTGATTATAAGAATATTATAAACAACAATACAAAATCAAGACCTCCTTTGCATCCACAAAACCCAAACACAAATAATTATACTATTAAAGCAACACATATAATAAACATTAGTTGGACGGCTTATCTGGATGGATAGATAACCACAGACTACAAAAAAAAAGGATGAGCGACGCTCTTCAACATAAAATAGGGCCTGTGAAAAGGAAAAATTTGTATTTAATATAATACACTTGTTCAAAAATTTTGTATTTATATCTATTGCATACAATGCCAAATTTCACTATAAGCATTAACACTTGAAACTCTTATGATTCTATACAAAAAATACTACGATTCCATACAAAAAATCATCACTCTTTACAAATAATACCACGTGCATTCACTAGAAGTTTATTGTTTTGTATCTTGTTGACATTTTGGTGCACAGTAGGAATTTTCATGAACACATGTGTTATACACACAAACGCAAATAACACACGAACTTAAACACAATACTTAAACCGACATTCGTATATAATCATTTAAATGAAGACCTGAACTAATCATAATAGGACTAGGTTTAGCTAAACCAAGACCCACATATGAGTTTTTTATTTGAAAAACATTGATCCTACAATCTTAATCCAAAATGGAAAAAGACATAAATCAAAACTAATGGTTATAGATTCTAAAAATATAAAAAAGTCTTAAAGTTCAGTTAAACCTCCTTGTGAAACTAAACTTGATTTAACTTACATTAAGTTTTAAAAAAATGAGAGAGTAATTTTAGGTTTGACCCACCCTTGTTTTAGAAACCTAATTAAAGAAAAATATTTTATTACGATTTATTAAATCTAAGAACCAAATTAAAATAATAAAATAAATTATAAGGTAGTTGGTCTAGCTTTCTGAATCTTATCGTAAGTCCTAATACCAAACCTATAAAAATTCGTAATATGCCATACACAAACCAAATATGATCAATTTTAATATAAAATGTAATAACAATATAAAATTTACCTAAAGAACAGTGAATAAAAACCTGAACATAAATAATATGAAAAACCTACAATATTAATCTCTAAAGCTTTACATTTTTTTATCATTATGAAAGACCAAAAATAAGGAACTAATGACAAAATACTTGATAACATGATGCCCTAAAGATAAATAAAAATAAAGGTTAAAAGATCAATACAAGGAAACACAAAGGAATAAAGTGTATTGAACCTTGAATCATTCAAAAAATTCACAAACTTTAAAAATGTTATGAAATATTAACAGAGAAATAAATACTAGTAAACTAAATATGCATTACAATCTAAAAAGGAATAATTATAACTAATAGAAAGAGGAGAAGCTAACAATCTTACTTGCCAAAGAAAACTGATGTTTTTAAGCTTAGGATTATGTTACCTTAAAATTTTTCTACAGAATCGAATTCAATTATGAAAAACCAAGAACATGAATTTAAAATAACAAAATAACTTTTAGAGGGAAGAATAATAGTAACTCTAACCTTTATAAATGAAATGATACTTTTTCAAAGAGGGTGACGTTTCAGGTTAGAGACTAAATGTAAGTCTTTAGGTTTAAGTGAGGATTTTCTTAAAGTCAACATGATATTTTTTTTTCCTAGTATTGATGGATTCTTAGGAATTTCTATTGAGTGTAAACAAATGGATTCAAATTTTGTATTTCTAGGTTTATCTATGATACATTTTTTCTTCCTTTTATGCTTAATATGTGAAATTTTAATGCATTGCCAAAATGAGGAAAAGAAAAGAAGTGAGAGATCATAATTATAAAAACGAAATAGTCTTAATAAATAATGGTAAATGAACAAAATAAAAGCCTAATTCATCTAGTTGAAATTCAATCTCAAGCCTAGATTTAATTCCAAATCATCCAAGATAAATATTCAACCAAATTCAAAATGCAAAATCATTAAAAGCCCTAGTTACTAAATCATTAAACCTTAAGCATTCCCCATTTTTAAATCGAAATGTAAAATCTGTTCAAGCTTTAAAATCCAATTATGCAAATAAAATATACGTGAAAAGACTTTGGCCTTCATGAAATATGATTATTATTAAGCCATTTTTATATGGTGCAAAACAACTTCCTAACACCTACAATGCAAGTGAAAATGATGAACAATGAACTAGCCATCTTCATATGACATTTCTAAGCTAGCTGAAACAAATGATTAAATATTAAAGGAAAATTTAGATTCGAAAAGCACGCCTAAACAAGAAATATGAAGCAACATTAATAGTTGAGAGATTTGACCAATATAATTTAAAAGAACAAGTAGAGCGGCCAAAACTTAAATGAAAATAAATTTTAGAGACAACATACAGCAAATAAGAAAGCACAAGCAATATGATTAGATGCTTCATAGATGTTTTAGTTCAAAATAAAGAATGAACTCATGTTTCCCTAATCAGAAGGTACACATAAGTTGTAGAAAAATATCAGAAGTTTGTACGATTTAGTAGTTAGAATATCTAAAACAAGATGGCTAAATGGAATGTGACTCATACCACCTAAAATTAACAATTAAAACATTGTATATTCTTCATATATTGCCTTTCATCGCACCGTATATTGTCATTCATCACACAATAATGGTAAAATGCAGACAAGTATAATTTACTAGCATTACATAAAATACGTATATGAACAACATTTCACAAATTGGGTATAAAACTCATCCATACATATATAAGAAGCAGAAAACATAAGGGAGGACAAAACCCACCTTATGCAAAGATGAGAACAGAGAGCAAAAAACGAAAAAAAAAAGAAAAGCAAATGACGATTGAGGAGGGGCTTCGGTAGCTTTTAGGTAAAACGAAAATGACGTCTGTTATTAAAAATGTTGAAGCCAAATAAAACAATGACATTTAACTTTCAATTTTGCCGACAAATTAACGATCCCGTTGGTACATTGCCACGATACACCTGACGCTTATTTATGCCTCAAAGCATTCTCACCTATTTTACTGATGGATATCACCCTTCTGTTGTTATATTCCATCGGAAAAATTGCCCAAATAATTTCCCTCAACTTTTATCGATAGATATTTTGTCCATCGCAAAATACAATTTTTCTCGACAACATTATCAATAGAAATTGATTTTTCGTCTGTAAATTTACTACAACACTTTTTCTGTCGATAATTTTCCACCATAATTTGTAATTTTCTTGTAGTATGCATTCACAAGTCTCTACTTCAAAGCTCTTATGAGTAACGAAAATGAAAATTATTTTTCATGTGAAATGTTGTACAAATAAATGTTTAGTCTTGGTCTACATGACATGTCGACGATAGTAATTTGAAGATCTGGACCACAGTGTAAGTTTGGACACATTTCTTACTTCATCTTTTAAGGCAAGCAGGAAGAGCCTGTCTTTCAGTTTTCATCTAATATTGATATTATCCAATATCACAAATTATTAATATCATAAATAATAAAATATTTTTTAAAATAAATTTTTATTTATAAAAGGAAACTTCGATCATGGCTTCGGTTTTGGTTTTAGGTGACATAATAGGTATGACTAACTTATTTTATTATTGTCATTTTTTTGACTCAGCTAAGAATTATGCCTTATGAGCGGGGAACTGATCTACTGTACACAATAACCCCAGTTCCTCTTGTTCTCAAATGATCCCAGCCATTTAATAAATAGGGTTCCCATTTATTAGATGGCTGGGATCATTTGAGAAAAGGGGAACCGGTTACGTAGTAATAATTGGGATTTGCGTGCGGCTGCCGGGGCTGGTCAAACTTAAATTCTCAAACGGAAACAGAAGAATCCCTGAATAACGAACATCCGTCTACTTTCATAAGCTATAACTAGGCAAGCCAAGTACAAGGCGTAAGAACACAAATCATAGATATCGCTCAGACGTACGGAAGAGCATATTTAACACTCTCTATGATAGAGCTCTTATTTAAGTATACATATGGACATTTTAACTAAGCCAGTCGTATATAGCATGATGACTCAGTTAGCTGTCGGAGGCTTGTGGGGAGGTTTGTGTGGAGGCTTATACGGTGGTCGATAAGGGGGTTTATTGCCATATGGTGGTTTGTAGTAAGGTGGAGGCTTCTCTCCCTTGCCCTTAGGAGGTCCACGGTGACCTTCCAAGTCCTCTTCCAAAAGGTGGCGATCATGAGGAGGCCCCTTATGTTTTGGTGGAGGCTTCTTTCCCTTGCCCCTTGGAGGTCCACGGTAACCTTCTAAGTCCTCTGCCAAAAGGTGACGATCATGAGGAAGCTTATTTTCTGGTGGTGGTTTATCTCCTTTACGCTTTGGAGGTTCGTATGGGTGATCACGACCTCCCCCGAGTTCTCGAGGTGGTTTCTCTTCTTCATGTTCAATAGGTGGTTTTTCTCCTCCGTGTTGTGGTGGTGGTCTTATTGGGTAGCCTCTAGGAGGCTTTTGATCAGGATCAGCAAAAGATAGGGAAGTGGAGAGGATCACTGTCCCAGTTAGGAACAAGAAGACAAAAGTTAAGTGTTTGAGAGACATTTCGTTGATTCGATTGCTGTTGTTTTGGAGGTGCAAATCTTGAAGGGTCTTGAGGGCTTTTTATAGCGCACAAGATGATCCACAGTACTCGTCACCAGGGCCTTCGGCTTTTAGTACACTGGGTTCTAAATTACAATCGAGATAACATAGGTCCTTTTCATTAGGTCTAGTTTGGTGAAGTCTTTGACAATTCGAGCTGTGTACAGACGAAAATAATCTCAGGGAAGAAGCTGGAAGTTTTCTACTCAGTGCACCTCACTTTCTTCGCATAATTTAACATAAAATTTCATATAAAAATAAATTAAGCATCGCTCACATAAAGTTGTATAAATCCATTTTTCCTATTGGTCAGTCCGTTGGTTATTATCTGCACTTATAGCGCAAAGTAATTACATGTTATGTCGCATGTGCCTAGAAAAGCAAAGAAGAAGCATTTATAGCTGATAGTTTTGTTAGGAAGGAAATGTGAACGTGGCGTCTGAAAAAGATAGGGAACTGATTTTGCTCGACAAATAGCCATATCTCATCAAATCTGTGCTTGCCCAAAGTACCTGAATTCTCTAATTAGAATATGGTTTATTATGTTCGTTAGGAACCAAGGGAAATCTTTGTCCTCCACCTTATTTTAGGTACAGAGAAACAAGAAATTTGACATAAAATCGCACGGTCTTGAACTCTTTGTATATTTATCCTAATTTTTTCCCTATTAAGATTGGCCATATGGGGAGTTGGGGACTGAAGAAACAGAGTTTAGGTGTAATACTGAAATATAAACTGAAACAAAGTAGGAATAGTACAAATTTCTTTTCGCAAATCCATTTGGCCTTTTGCTTTATAGTTAAACTTAAATCAGTGACAAAGATAATGTTTGCTGAGAGCAGAACTTGACCTTACGTTTCCTTTTCTCGATTGCCCACGTTGATCATTGACTTAAACGACTGTGTACATATGCCTGCCGACAGAGGTAACTCACATTTACCGTAAAATAATTGAAACAGGGTACTCTTAGGCCTTCCGAAGAGTTAATTTTATTCATTTTAATCTTATAGTTAATTTTTAACAAAAAATAATATTTTTAAAATTTTTAAAATAATTAGTTATCAAATAATCTTATAAATATCAAATATCCAATTCTAAATAATGACATTAGTTTTAATAATTAAAATAAATATTAATAAGTTTATAAATAAAACTTTCAATTTTATTCTTAATCATTTATTTTAATAAATATAATGAAATTCAAATAGTTATTAATAAATATTTTATAAGATATTAAAATAAAAATTCATTCATTCATAAAATTATAATCAACATTTAAATTTTATTTAATATTAACTAAAGTCAATAATAAAATTGTAACTGTTTTAATATATAACAACCAACTTAACATTATTTTATTTTATTTAAATAACTAAAAATTCATAACAATAAAATAAAATGGAATCAAACATTTTCTAAAATATTAAATTAACATATTGATCACAAATAAATTAGCCCGGAATATTATGTTTAAATTCAATGAAGCATCTAAATTCTATATTTCATAACATAAGGATGAAGAGTTATAACTTTCTTTTTAATTTTCAATTTAATACTTAAGCTATTATAATTTTAATAGAGTTTTTACTGTGGTAACGAAGGATTCTTGATGACATACTGAGTGATGTAAGACTTGACAATATAATACACCGACATCTTTGAAACGAGTATTGTAGCAGCCCGAATATGCTCTTTAGATTCACGGATTAAATAATTCTTTGTTGCTGACGCCATAAATAAGCAATAGAACCAAGATTTTAAATTATAAATTATGAGTTATATTACAGGGTTATGAACATATTCAATAATTATAAAAGTTACTTATATAAATGTGATAAATTATAGTTTATGATTGTACTTTAAAAGACATAAAAACTTTTGTCTCACTTATTTTTCTTGAAAACTCTATTGTTATTCGTTATATATATATAGTTCCTAATGTGTAATTGCGATAAAATCGTACTGAATTTGAATTTATTCAAATTTTAACTTGAATTTTATCCAAAAATTTCCAATATTTGAATTGTCGAATTTTTTCTTTGTTTCTAAATTATGTACCAAACTGATTTCCGAGAATCATTAAGGAAATAATTCAATCATTCATTCCTTTTATTTTTTCCACTGCATTTCAAGCTATGATTGGCTTTCTCCACCAAATTCTAAAGGTAATGCATATTTGCTATAGAAAAAAAAGGTCATTTAACCTCTTGATATGTAAATTGGCTCAGCGAAAAGTGAAGCATTCTATGGAAAAAGTGTGCATTGTATAGTAGAATTGTAACAATTTTCCATCCTTGTAATACACAACAGCCAAGTTGTTTCTCCGCGCCTCTGTTTGACAACCCAAAAGATCAACATCGTGATCTAATTAGGTACAATGTATCTGGACAAATTATGCATCCAAGGCTCTCGCCATCTACTAGTCTACGTACTAGGAGCTAAGCAAAACACTACTCAAGGCGCGGTTTAGCAGGGATATATTGCGATAAAAGAATGCCAATTTATATTACCGTAATTAAATAAAGGAGGCTTGCACTGCTAAGCTGTTACCATAATTGTAATCATAATAGGTAAAATAGACTTTATTATGTATCTAAGATCAGTTATAAAAGGATTAAAAATGAAAGAATGTAGAATACCTGATTTCGGCTCCATCCAATATTTCAAAGCAATTTCTGGCCTCCAAACGAGATCGAATCTCCCCGAGATCTTTATAGAAAATGTTCATCGGCACGTGATCTAGGCCTTTCTACAATTTCTTTAAAACACGAGCTCTCTTAACGGATCAGATATTCTGAATGCTCGTGAATGATGTGAGTAACTGCATGGAACCTTAAACTATATATATAGCTTCCATATCAGGCTTTCCTATTATAAGGCCAATATAGACTAGGTTCACACTAAAAGGGACTCATTTTCTACTAAACTTTGACCCATTAATTTAGATCATTTATTAGGACACTTTATTACCTTTGTTGGTATCAAATTACGTTACTTAACCGATAATCAAAATCACAATTAATAATTGTCCATTTAAAGAGAAAATCACAAAGCCACTAAGGGCAAAATTGTCTTTCAATCTCCCCTTTGGACAATTATTAATTTTAGTTTTAATCAAGTTCACAAAATTGCCACAAGGACCAAACCCGGTTAAGTCACGCTACTGTAATGGTATTAAAAGTTTTTAAAAAACATTTGATCCAAGGTAATGGAAGTCCTATATTCTGTCCTGCAAGGCTTTCGATATCAAAAAACATTAGACACACGTATCATGTGTGACACAGGTCTAATATAATCACAAATACCTAATACCTCACTAACATGAATGGGCAAAATGGAGTTTGGCAGACTACGATGATACTTTTATGATCTAATGTGTATCATCTTCGTCTATAGGTCTCAATTTCTTTAGCTTTATGCAAAACTACAATAGAGAAATCATGTTTTCTCTTACAAAATGCTAAACACCATAAGAGAAAACTTGTTTCCTCTTACCAGATGCTAAACATCATTAGAGAAAACCTTTATGTCCTCCAACCAAATGCTAAACAGCATTAGACAACCTTTATGATATTAAAACTTATATCCCCCTATGTCATATGAAACTTTAAGGATATCAGTATAAATTTTATGTTTTAATGACATAGGCTCAAGGTCAATCTTTATAAATGCCTAATGACCTTTAAAATGCTTAAGATCAACACAAATCTTAAGACTTCTACATGTATTATGACTATATGCAAAATAGTTGTTACTGAGGATAAAAACCAAATATGATCATTTTTATTAATAAATAATCATAATGTCATAATACAACAAAATGTACAATCATTTAAGGAGCAAAATAAAGTGATCACTAACTACTGTGTCTAAGGACTTCAACATGCCCATACTGGATACATGTCTAGCAAACACTAGTGGGCAAAGTCCTTTAGTTAGCGGATTAGCCAACATGTCCTTAGTCTTAATGTGCTCCACTTCAACGTCACCCTTCTAAATCAGCTCCTTTATTGTCAAATACTTGACCTCCAAATGCTTAGACCCTGTGATACTCTTGTTGTTGTTACTGAACAACATTGCAGCAAGATTTTCACAATATAACCGTATGGGTCTAGCAACCAAATCCACCACAGACAACTCAAAAATCAAGTTTCTGAGCTAAACCACCTATGTAGCAACTCCATAACATGCAACAAACTCTGCATACATGGTCAACGAAGTAACCAGTTTGACACTCTTCCATAATACCGCACCATCTGCCAATATGAAGATGTATTTTAAGGTGGACTTGCAATCATGTGGACACATAGCAAAATCTGAGTCCGTATACCCTGTGAGTTTCAAATCATTGACTTTCCTATATGTTAACGTATAATCCTTGGCACCCTTGAGATATCTAAACACCCATTTGACTGCATTCCAATGGCCTACACCTGAGTTAGCCAGATATCGACCTAGAAGTCCAACAACAAATGCAATGTTTGGTCTAGTACATACCTGGGCATACATCAGGCTACCAACAGCATTAGAGTACGGAACATTTCTCATAGCCTCTCTCTCAACCTCATTCTTTGGACACTATGTCAAAGATATTCTCTCTCCATAAGAGATAGGTGCTACAACAGGTCTATATTCAGCCATATCAAACCTTTGTAGCACATGCTCAATGTATGCGTTTTGCGAGAGGCTTAGCGAGTGTTGAGATCTGTCCCAAAGAATCTGTATACCGAGGACAAAAGATGCTTCACCCAAGTCCTTTATGTCAAAATGTTTGGTCAAAAGTTGCTTAACTTCATGCAACATGGCCAAATCATTTGATGCGAGCAAGATATCATCGACATACAATAATATGAAGATGACCTTGCTCCCCCTGACCTTATAGTATAAACATCTTTCGACTTTATTCTTTACAAAGTCGAATAAGGTCAAAACATCATCAAACTTTAACTACCACTGCCTGGAAGCTTACTTTAAATCATATATTGATTTACTCAACTTTCATACCTTTTGAGCTGCATCCTGATCCTGAAATCCTTCAGGTTGCTCTATATAGACCTCTTCATAAAGATCACCATTTAGGAAAGAAGTCTTCACATCCATCTGATATAGCTCCATATCATAATGAGCTATTAATGTCATGATCACTTTAAATGCATCCTTCGAGGACACAGGAGAGAAGGTGACATTAAAGTCAACTCCTTCTCTTTGAGTGAACCCCCTGGCAACTAGACGCGCCTTAAACCACTCAACTTAACCCTGTGTATTCTTCTTGGACTTAAATAGCCACTTGCAACTAATAGGTCTGCAATGTTAAGGTAAATCAACGAGCTCCCATACCTTATTATATCTCATAGATTGCATCTCATCCTTCATTACTTCCCACCACATATCTACATGGGGTCCGAAACGACTTTTGAAAAAGTAGCTGGATCTTTGACATGTCTAATATCATAGTCTTGCTCACCAAAATAGACTATGTAGTCTGATGAGATAGCAGGTCACCTCTCTCTAGTGGATCTGCGCAACTGCATAGGCTCCTGTACCTCATAAACCTTCTCCTGAATAGGCGTAGGTTCCTGTGCCTACATAGGCACAATACTGGGGCCCTCATCCACCAAAGCTGACTGTATGGGAGGCTGATAAAACCGATCATAGTATCTATCCTGCTAACTTCTGGAAGATGTGAGGAACCTCCCTCATCATAGACATCATATTCCAAGAACTTCTTCGTTTGTGATTCCACAATTCTGACCCCTCCCCCTCTACAGTAAAACCTGTAGCCCTTATAGTGGTCGGGTAATCCACTAAATAACAACGAGTTGAACGAGGTTGCAACTTACTCTCATTAGGATTATACAAGCTCACCTTAGCAGGACAGCCCCACACACAAATGTGTACTAGGCTTGGCTTCCAGCCCTTCCAGAGCTCAAAAGGCATCTTTGACATTGACTTGCTCAAGACTTTGTTCAAGATATATAATGTTGTCTTGATGGCTTCACCCCATAGATACTCAGTTAGGTTAGTCTTGCTCTGCATTGACCCCATCATGTCCTTTAGGATGCGATTACGCCTTTCAGTGACACTATTTTGCTCAGGACTACTTGGCATAGTGAATTGTGCTACTAATCTAACTGACTCCAAATACCTGGGAAACGGACCCTTTTCTTGTCCTGCATTCCCATGTCTGCCATAGGATTCCCCTCCTCTATCAAATTGAAGATCTTTGGTCGACAAAATCTGCAAGTACACAGAGTCATTCCTAGTACTCACACATTAAGTATTCCAAGGTCGAATTCCACAAGGACTAAAATACTTACTACTAAATTAATCCTAATTACTTGAACAAAAATGAGAAGAAAATTAAAAGTTGATTGGGTTTAAGTGAACAATCAATTGTAAAGACTATGAATAAACAATTAAGGGAAATTTTCGATGGTTGAGACTTAGGGCTTCGAGGTTCACCAAATTAAGGAAATTGATCGATGAATTATGAAATTGATTAAATGTCCAGTTATAATAACAGCTGCACAAATTCACTCATATTCTCTCTCAAGACATACAAGAATACCTAACTAGTTGATTACCATTTCTCAATGTGCAACCTAACTAGCCAAATTCATTAAGAGCAAGCAACCCTAAGTTATCACACTAGTTTAGGATGTCTCTATTTCTAACTTTAATGTGTTTATTTTCCTAATGCACAAATCACACTTCACCTCTCAGTCCATCATGTAATTCCTACGATTGCATCTATGGTGATCAAGCATAGAAGCAACAATGAAGCTCAAAGAAGATAAATATAACTTAAGAACTTTTATTCAATATCAATCAACCCATAAAACATCAACCAATCTACAAAATAGGCTACATCCCTAACCCTAAATGGGGTTTAGTTCCAAAACATAATGACAGAATCAAAACAGAGAGATACAAGCAACATTCAATACAGTAGAGAGAGAAAGTAAAAAAAACACAAAACAAGCTTGCTTCTCTCCCCTTTCTTCCTCTTCTTTCCTCTCTTTTTGTGCCTCCACTGTTCTGCCTTGCTTTTAGTGCCAAATCCCCCTCTTTAGGTCTTTAAAATGAATATATATATTATCTTGGGGTCAAAGAATCCTAGTTTTTTTCTAAACAGGGGAATAAAATCCGTATATATGCCGTCAATGTCCGTTAGGTCGACATAATGTCCGCTTAACGGACACTTAGGCGTCTCTGGAGCACTTTGGACAGTACCTGTCCGTTAAGCGGACATGATGTCTGTTAAGCAGACAGCTACGGGTCTGTTAACCATCTTTCTCCGCTGATGTCCGTTTGAAGGGACTTTATGTCTGTTAGGTGGGCATACACTGAACATCTTCAAAAACATACCCTTTTTGACTCTTCAGAAAGTCAAATCTCTCTTTGGGGTCTTCATAAATGTTGTAGAGCTCGGAGTCCTCTTCAAATCATACTTGAATGAATCTAATCCGATATCTCCAATGAAAGTTATGCGATTTGTGCCAAAATCTCTCCAATTGTACCTATTAAGCAATAAAATTGAAATGTCATAATTAACCAATCAAAGTGCATAATTCACATAAAGATAAGTCAAATTAGCTCCAATTCATCCCAAAATCATATATAAATAATTTGACTTATCAATCTTAAATTTATCAAGTACTTCAGACTTCTCTTTAAGCAAGAACACATATCCGTATCAAGAATAATCATCTATAAATGTCAGGAGGTATCTTGCATTACACAACGTGACCGTACAGGGACCACTAATGTCCGTATGTATGAGGTCCAATAAGCCTGAAGCATGAGTTGATCCTTTCTTCTTTATCTTGGTCAACTTGCCCCTGCAACAATCAACACATGTCTCCAGATCACTGAAGTCTAGAGTTGGGAGAATGTTATCCTTTATCAGTCTCTCAACCCTCTCCCTGGAAATGTGGCCAAGACGTTTATGCCACAACATATACGATGTGTCCTTTATGGACGTCCTCTTTCGAGTAACAAGTTCAACAATATATGAAGAGGCATACATCACATTAGGAGTAAGACACATACTATATAGTTTGTAGGATAGAAAGGTTGTACCGATATGTCTTGTATTGATAGAAATATTTACAACCGTATTATCGAATATAAAATGATAACCTTCCTTATCCAAAACTGATACAGATATCAGATTCCGTCTAAAAGATGGTATATAAAATGTGTCCCGTAGATATAAAATAAAACTCGTATTGAGGTTCAATCCTATATCTCCTACATATAAAACATCAACCTCCTCGTTGTTGCCAACTATCAACTTTTGCTCCCCTCTAGTCAACCTTCTCCTAGATATGAACCCCTGCATCGTAGAAGTAACATGGTTAGAAGCTCCACTATCTAACCACCAAGAACTTGATGTGGTTATAGACACATTGGATTCATATATCATAAAGGCCGAGGAGTTACCTGATAGCTCTTGTTTGACCTTCCAAAGCTTGTACTTCTGGCAGTCAGACTTCCTGTGCCCCTTTTTCTTACAGAAGAAGCATCTCATACTCTTGAGGTCATGTGGGCCCTTTGCAATGGTTGCCTGCCCACTCTGAATCTAAGGAGAGGGTTTGGATATCTTACCCTTACCCTTGCCCTTAGGCTGCTGAGGTTTGGCCTTCCCCTTGCCCTTCGTAGCTACAAGCATAGCTGAATGAGGAGAGCTCTTGATCTTCTCCTCTGCTGCAGCACATTGAGAAATCAAGGCATTAATGTCCTAGTCTTATCCTGTGAGATGTAGGACATGACTAACATCTCAAACTCTAACAAAAGAGTGTTTCGTACTTGATGCACTATCAAATCGTCAGGGATCAACATATCAAGTGTCTTCAGCCTACTCTGAAGGTGAACCATCCAAATGATATACCCGCACGTCTCCTTCTCCAATGTACCTCATGGACAAAAGCTCCTTGATCAGGGCGCTCTTCTCAGCATTAGAAGAGACCCTGTAACTCTGGGAGATGCTGCTCATAAACTCCCGTGCTATCGTCGTGTTCGTCAATCTGCTCAACAGGTGATCCGGTATTGTCCTCCTTATGGTCAAATAGCATAACCTGTTTGACCTTTCCCAGGTCACCATAGCTGCTTTGTCAGCTTCTAAGCTGACATCTGTAAGTGGGGGTGGTTGCTCAACGTGCATAACCATGCTGATATCCGTAATCTCCAATGCAAAGTCCACTTCCATCTTCCATTTCCTGAAATTGAAACCATTCAGGGTTTCAATAGTGACAGTATTGTTGTTGACCGAGAAGGTGACTGAAAAATAGAAAAGACAATGTCACAATAAGTATAAATACAGGATAACATTGATACTTTAAAGCATTAAAACAGTATCTGTACAGAGAATCTGATTGCACATATTATGAAACACCTGTCGGCTGAATACATAATATATGCAATTAGACCTCCACATAAAGCAATCCAAGTACAAACAATTGACTCTCATGACACTATCACCTATGGGTGAATAGATCATTTAAGTAACGGTCTTTCTCTATCAAATGCTTTTATGTACATCTCAAAATCTCATATAAGGTCAATACCTATGGGCAGAATAACTAAATATAAGACCAGAGACATCACTAAACATGTAAGTGGTATAGTCCAAATACTGACTCAAAAGGCCATTTTGGGTACTGATAAGATTGTAGTCACCATTTTGGGTACTTATGTCATCCTCACATCCTATATAGGCATAATGTATGTGAAAATTAATGATAAATACAAAAACTAAATGCATAGTCAAATAATCACATGCAAAAACTGAAAACATTATCTTCAAAATTTATTCAAGATTTTTTATTTAAAAATTCTCAATAAGAGTGTCTGTTGTACTTTTCCATATACCTAACCTACCACACAAGACATGAAACTTTAAGTGTCTCCCTTATGTGTTGTTTAGAATATGAAAATGCACTCAAAATCGACTTTAAAAAAGCTTTAAAAACTTTTCTGGAATCCAATTACCAATGTAATTAATCCTAAAAAATTATCAAATCACTTCAAAGAAATCTCAAACCCTTAAAACTAACCCAAAAATACCTGGGATAGCTTAATGAGAATTTTTGAAAATTTCCTTCTTTTTTTTTCATTATCACTGACGTCAGCCGCTGACGTGGAAACACATCAGCTATGCGTGTGGCGTGGGAGCGCGTGCCCCGCACGCGCGCCAAATATGTCTGGCTCGTGTGGGCCACGTGCAGTCCTCGCACAGATGTGCTGCTGGTTCCACGTGAATGACACTCGCCCACTTTCCAGCGTTGATGGGAGCACAGGCTGCTTCCCTGGCATGTGCTACACGCTTGAGGCACGCTATTGGTGCATGTGTCGCGCATGCCAGCTGTACCGCCCGTCCCCCTTTATTGTAGCAACGTCAAGCGCGTGTACCTCCGACACTAGAGATGATTTTTGGCATCCCAAAGTCCCTTTTTTGCTCTGTTTGACCCAATTTTTAAGGCTAGCCTTATGTGTACCACTCTACACAATTATATACATAGAAAATCGAAAAACAAATAAAAAACGGTGAAAAACCATATGAGATGAAAAACCAAAAAATTTCCGTTTTTGGAATTCGATCACGTAACTGCTCTGATACCTTGTGTAATAAGTAAAATAAACCTTATTATGTATCCAGGATCGGTCATGAAAGGATTAAAAATGAAGGAATGTAGAATACCTGATTTTGGTTCCATCTGATGTTCCTAAGCCTTTTCCAGCGTCCAAATGAGCTCAAATCTCCTTGGAACCTTTATAGAAAACATTCACCGGCACGTGGTCTAGGCCTTCCATAGTTTCCTCAAAACACGAGCTCTCTTAACGGGTCAGCGATTTTGAATGCTCGTGAATAATATGAGTAACTGCAGAAGACCTTAACTATAGATATAGCTTTCATATCGGACTTCCCCATTACAAGGCCGATATGGACCAAGTCTACACTAAAAGGGACCTATTTTTTATCCGTCCTTCGACTCATTAATCTGCCACTTTATTACCTTTGTTTCGATCAAATTATGTCACTTAACTGGTAATTTATTGAAAAACCAAAATTACAATTAATAACTGTCCATTTAAAGAGAAAATCACAAAATT
Source organism: Erythroxylum suave (assembly GCA_027563595.1). Taxonomy (NCBI): domain Eukaryota; kingdom Viridiplantae; phylum Streptophyta; class Magnoliopsida; order Malpighiales; family Erythroxylaceae; genus Erythroxylum; species Erythroxylum suave. The sequence continues at coordinate 55,168,847 of JAOSBN010000179.1, read as the reverse complement.
GCCACTAAAGGCAAAATTGTCTTTCAGTAATCACTATTGTCAGTCACCACAACTCATTTTACAGCTTTAAGTTTATATATAACTAAGGCCTATTATCATTCTTTTCTACAGTACAAATTCTGAAATGAAATGGTTATTTATTATTCTATTCTTCAAACTTGTTTGGTATGAACCTATGGGGTTTAGGATGATTTTCCAATTTGTAGGAGTAATGCTTAAAATCTTTATTTTTTTTCCAGTTTCTTGATTTATTTTGAAAATGCTTATGCCCTTTGGGTAACACTCACGAGTCTCTACTTCAAAGCTCTTTGGGTAACAAAAATGAAAATTAGTTTTCACTCAAAATGTCGTACAAACAATGTTAAGTCTGTCTACATGACATGTCAACGATAGTGATTTGAACTTCTGGATCACACTGTAAGTTTGGACAAATTTCTTATTCATCTGTTAAGTAAGGGAGGAAGAGCATGTCTTTCAGTTTTCATCTAATATTATTATTATCACAATATCACAAATATTCTTTGTTTTTTCGATATGTTGTCCCAATGTCTGGGTCTTCTTAGTAGGTCGTTCTTAACATTTTATATGTTCAGGGCGAAGTAAAAAAGAGAAATCCAATAAATCGACAATATACAATTATAACTTAATTAAACTAGAAAAAGAACAAAAACATCTATATGGAACTGGAAGAAGTATACAAACACAACAGAAAATCAATAGCTTGACAATATATCACAAGGATGTATCAACAATATTATATCTGTGACAGAGGAAAAAATAAAGAGTAAAATTTAATATCATATATTAAAAATGAAGAAACAAAGAGCAAATTTTAATTATAGAGAAACACTAATTTCCAAAAATATAAGAAATTAACATACTTAGGAAAGACCCTTCCTAAATCACGATCTTAAATATCTTAAATACCATTTTCAATACTTGTACTATTTTCTATTTTATCTTTATGTAGGGAACTTTTACATCATTGTTCTAATGGTTAAGAATATTATTTAGATTTTTAATTACTATATTATTAATTATTCATACACTAACTTATTAGATCCTCAAATTTGAATATGGCATATTATTGCTAAACTTATGTGAATCTCTACAATAACACAAATCCAACAATTATTACAATAATTGAGACAAGGTATACTTAAAATTATAGTTACAAAAATTAAATTATTTATTAATGTTTAATTATATTCTTATAAATAATAAGCAATCTAAAAAAAGAAAAATACAAATAAACACAATATTATTTAATATTAATATTTTGACTTAAAATTCTAATATAGTGTCTACGTGAATGACAATATAAATTAATTATAATATATTCAAATATTTAGTAAGCTAAAAATACATTTAAAAAATTTAGAAATTTTACCTTTAAATTATTATTCAAAACTGAGAAGTTAGAACGTGAAAATTCTTTGTTGCAAATTTTTAGATTTTAAATTCATATATTGATGGTTATAAAAAAAAAATAGGGTGTAAGAAACTTCAAATAACTTTATAAATATAAGAAGCTAAAAATTAACGTTAGCCTTCGAAAGGTGAAAGAGAGAGACTCAAAATTTTCTATTGAGAATTTTTGGATTGACAAGGTTTGTTCATTCGTAAAGTGTTTTTTGTCGTGTTTAGTCGAGTTTCTCGTTTACTATGGAAGCTGATCGCATGTCTGAGGATAACTTGGGTGCACAGGAGGAGGAGGAAGTGGTTCTTGCTGAAGGAGAGGTTGGAGAGGAGGTAGAAGATACTTCTCTTTGTGTGGTAGGGCGTTTCTTGACTGAACG
>JAOSBN010000179.1:55137503-55166948 GCA_027563595.1 Erythroxylum suave | reverse complement strand
ATTTCGGGAGTTGCTACCGAATAAGGTTTGGGAAGCAATAACATAATTAAGTTTGTTTTTCAAAAGCTTAACATCATTTGAAATTAAGTTGGCTGAAATGGAAAAATTGGAAAGGGAAATTCCAGTAATTTTATGCAAGTTAGAAGGGATACTTCCTTCAAGCTTCTTTAACTGTATGGAGAATCTACTTATCCATTTAGCACGTGAGGCTAAACTAGCCAGTCCAGTGCAATATCGTTGGATGTATCCATTTGAGAGGCACATAATTCAACAAAATTAAACCTTTCTTGAAGTCAATTTATCATGTTTTCATAAATCAGTTCGTTTAATCCTATTCACTCATATAGGTATTTGCATCACTTGAAGAAAAATGTGAAGAACAAGGCTAGAGTTGAAGATTTGATATGTAATGTTTATTTAGTGGAGGAAACTAGTACATTTTGTTCACATTATTTTGAACCGCATGTTCACACAAGAGAAAGAAATGTTCCTCATAATAACGATGGGGGAGGAACTACTGATGATGATGGTAACTTATCCAACTTCACTTATCCGAGATGGTCATTGGGACATTCAACAAGAACAATGTTAACAGCGGAAGAAATTAAGGCTGCCCATAGTTACATTTTATTGAACTGTGAAGAGGTTCAACTTTTCATATAGTAAGTATCAAGTGATTATTTTGGTTTTCAAATTGGTTACTGTTATTCATAACTTGAATATATAATAATATTTTTATATTATACGAGGAATTGTTACCGGAGCTCATGCCCAAAAAATCATAGGATGATAGGTATAAAGAAGTTGGAAGCCACTTTCCTCAATGATTCGAGCAATATGTAAGTTTCCACTTCCAAATATATTGAAATGATAGAATTATAACAATTAAGTGTTCAGATAACATTTTATTGTTTAATATGGTATTTTCTTTTCTATAGTCCTTAGAAAATTCAATAGAAAACAAGTTCATATGTGATCTTGCAAAGGGACCTTTGTGAACAATTAAATCATATCCGGTGTATTTCGTTAAAGGGTACAAATATCATACAGAATCTCCTGGTCATAGCATGGCAACAATAAATAGTGGAGTTTGCATACAAAGAGAAATGATTGATTATTATGGAAAAATAATTGAGATACTTGAAATTGAGTACCCTGCATTGCCAATAAAGCAAACTGTGATATTTAAGTCTGAGTGGTTTGATCCAACTCAAAATGTCAGCACAAAAGTGCATAGTCAATACAATCTAGTTGAAATCAACAAGCGAAGAACATTTCGACATTTTCAAACTTTTGTCTTGGCAACGCAAACGATTCAAGTGTATTATGTCGCTTTTCCTAGCTTATGACAGGATAAATTAGATTGGTTGGCTGTTTGCAAAGTTAAAGCAAAAGGTGTTTTTAAATATCATGAAAAAAGGAGAAAAGAGAGTTGAAAGTGACGCTTTTCAGGAAGAGAGTTATGAAATAAATGCATCTGTCATATATGATGATAATGAACCTTTGAACGATCCATGTAATAAACATGTTCCAATTTTATCTGGAGACGATGAAGAGGGTGAAAGATCTGAAGAAGAGCCAGATTTTGATTCAAATTCTTCAGAACAAGATGATTTTTCTTTACAATTAAGTGATGATAGCGATTAATTTTTATTTGTAATTGAATATTGTATGAACAAATCAATAATTTCCTTTTCAATATATTGTATAAGTTATTGAAATGAAAATACATTGTTTTTGTAAACATTAATCAAATTTTAATTTCAGGTTGAAATATGACACCAAAGAGAAGACAAGATAGTCAGCGACCAAGACATTTCCAACCACAATTCGGAGGCTTATACTATAGATTGAGGGTAAAATTGTCTTAATTAATTAGTAATTTTTCTCACATGATTTATAGGAAAATTGATATTGCAAACTATTGTTTTTCTTTGCAGGACACTCAAGTAGTAGAGCCAAGAGTGAAGACCAAGAAATTGTTGAGACATTGAATCAAAAAAGAGAACCGTTTGGGATAAGTTAGCTGCCACGAACTTCTTACTCCGCTGCGGTGAAAAATGGGAATCAACAACCAAATACTCTCGGGAAAATTTGGCCGCAGTGAACCTATCACCTCGTCGTGGTGAAACCTTCAAATCAATAGCTCAGATGCTTCAGGAAAATTTGGGCGTGGTGAACTCCTCTCTTCGCCAGGGTGAAATCTTCAAAACAACCTGAAACCCGAGTCATTTTTGGAAAATCCATTCACCCATCTTACATCCTGACCCAAATATCATTAAAAGGCCTATTTTGGGATAAGTAGAGAAGAGGGAGGTGGCAGAATACATCATTGGACTTTCCTACTCTTTTCCTTCATCAATTTTTCTATAAAAAATACATCTCCTTCTCCTACCACATTTTCTCCCACTGTCAAACCTCCATTATGGGTGATTCAGGAGCATTCTGGGTTGTGAAGTTTCTGAGCTCTATGAGCGGCTAGGCATTTCTTCTCCTCTTGAAGATGTAGTGATGGCTTGAGTTCAATAGGCTGAAAAAACTATGATTTTATATATCCTAGGTCTAGGATATATGGTTTTGTAGATGAGCTGTTTGATTATAGCCTTAATCAAGTGTCAGATATTCATTATGTGTTGAATGGATTGGTTGTTGTAGAACTTTGAGCTTAAATATATGAAGTTTCATGGTTGTGCTTGATGTTGAGATGATTTTAGATTGCATTTGACCTATTGCATTAGCTAATCCATTTACACACATGAAGAGCATTTAACGGGACTTTAAAAAATGGAGTTCATTGATTAAGGTCCTGGACTTGAAAAGTCTTTCAAGGTTTACATTTTTTAAATATAGTGATTTCTACTCTTTCTTTAATCATTTCGAACAATGATGGTCAAAACTCACTTTCAAGATTAGCGTAACAAGGGTTAAATCAAATGGCACCATTGCCGGGGAACCAAGCAATTGGTTCTCTAGGTTAACTTCTGTCATATTTGTTGTTGGGGATAGTTAAGAGTCTTTAGATTGCTTTCTAGATAGTTTAGTTTCACACCCGATAATAGTATAGGCTTTCATTTTGTTTAGAATCTGAATTTTTACAAACACACCATAGATATTGATTTTTTTTCAATTTCTATGCTTAGCATTTTGTTTCTGCATAGTTCAAAGTTTATTTATTGCATTCAGTATAAGTTCATCATGGCCAACTATTTGTTCACCACAGCCAATGCTTTAAGATTTTATGAGGATCCCTTTCAGGAAATTTACGTCGCGTCATATTTCAAACTTTGTCGAGGCCAACTCTTCTGCATAACTCTAAAGTGTTCTTTGCTTGAGCATTTATACTTTCGCTACACACATACTTGCATTCATCATATCTCATATTTTTGCCTGATTTTGTGAATTTGCAAGTCAATTTTTCTCATCTTTAAATTCTTTGGAATTTTTCCTTTACATGCCTCTAAAAATCACACTCCTACCCTTAGACCTCGAAATTGTGAAAAGCTTGAGAAAAGTTAGGAAAGTAAAGAGAGTAGAGGGGACAAGCAAGGTAGTGGAGTCTAGCCTATGAAGCAGTGAGAGCGAATCATTAGAAAGAGAGACAGCAGCTGAAAACCCAGTTAATTTGCAACACCCAAACCTTGATGCCAACCAACCTAGAAATGGTGATAATGGAGGTAATGGAGAGCAAGAGAGAATTGGTGAGAATAATGGTAACCTTAGAAGGAGGACCATTAAGGAAGCTACAACCTCTGATGTCAATTATGATCCTTTTACTACTGCTTGCCCTAATTTTGATGTGAATTTTGAGATAAAAGGATTGCTTATTAACCCTCTTCCTAAATTTCATAGTTTTAAGGGAGAAGATCCATATATTCACCTGCAATCATTATCTATGATTTGTCAGAGCATGAAACTGGTGGGACCTTCTTTCGATCAAATGCTATGGAAAGTTTTTTAGTTATCTTTGGAAGGAAAAGCAAAGGAGTGGTACATGAATCTTCAAAGATATATGGCAAACGCTTATCACAATTGGGTAAATTTAAGGAAGGCATTCCTAGAAAAGTACTTTCCAGCGTCCAGAACTTCATCAATGAGAAAGGAAATCTATTCAGCTCGACAAGACTTTGATGAGTCTCTCTATGATTATTGGAACCACTTTCAAGATCTATTATCATGGTGCCCTCACCATCAAATACCAGACGAGTAGTTGGTGCAATATTTTTATGATGGGCTGAAGAGTCAAGATAAGGGTATGTTAGATGCAGCCTCAGGAGATTCACTGATAGATCTCATCGCTGAGGAAGCTTGGGATCTGATTAGGAAGATGGCTTTGAATGATCAACAGTATAGTGCAAGAGAAACTAGAGGTGCACTTGAGTTGAGAGCTTTAATAGTAAACTTAAGAAAAATGGAGAGTCTTGAGTCTAAGGTAGATTCTTTGGAAAAAAAAGTTACTACTCAGCTGACCCTCAATATGGTGGAGTTAAAAAACATAAGTGTGCATCGTTCACCAGCACCTATGGATCTTACTGCATGAAGTTACGAAACTTGTGGGTCCGTGATGCATATTGCTAGTGTCTACCCTAATCAATATGAAGAGGTGTCTATTGTTTATCAGGGGAGGCCGAATTAGAAGTGGCATCTATACTCTAATACATATAACAAGGGATGGAAGGCAAACCCATCGTTTAGTTGGAGAAATGATGAGGGTGGACAATTAAATAGATTTCAGAGAACTGGAGGGGCTGGTCCATCTACTAATTAGTACCCAAACTTACAAAAAGCTTTGACTGTTCCACAAAAGGAAAACACAAATCAACTCTTACATAATATGATGGCATTGATGAAAGACGAGAGGACTTACAATGACAACCATTTCAATTCTATAACCGCTCTGATCCAACAAGATTCATCCAAGAATGTTGCTAGATTCAATGCTTTAGAAAATAGGATGGACCAATGGGAAACAAAGGCGGAAAATATCACCTCCTATCTCACTTAGTTATCCAATAATATGAGTGACCAACAAGCAAAGAGCAATGGAACTATTCCATCAAACACTATCATAAATCCTAAGGGCTTGAATGCCATCACTATTAGAAGTGGGAAGCAAGTGAAATTCTGGGATTCGGATGAGGAAGTAGTTGAGGAAGAGACTGAGTATAATGAGTTGTCTTCCATACCAAGAAAGACGAAGAATTCTGAAAGCGTTAAAGAGAAAGCATTATTAGTTGAAAAGAAGTCCACAGTTTTGAACAACAAAGAAACAAATATTGAGAGCAACAACGAACAAGCCACAGTAAGGGAGCAAGATGAGTCAAGCAAGAATGGAGTCGATAAAGCCAATGGTAAGGAGGTAAATCTCAAAGACCTTCTTTTTCCTACTTCTTATTTCATGAGCTAAAGAATTACTGACATTAAGTGTGAAAAAGATATCATTGAATTGTTTAGTAAAGTGGAAGTAAATATTCCTTTGCTTGATCTTGTAAAACGAGTTCCTGCTTATGCTAATTACCTTAAAGAACTGTGTACTTACAAGAGGAAGGTTAGGCAAAATGAAAGAGTCCAAGTAAGCTAAAACCGGACCGCCTTATTCAAGCCTCAAATCCCTGTAAAATGCCAAGACCCTAGATCTTTCACTATCATTTGCATTATAGGTAAAGTTACCTTATGGGGAGCTTTATTAGATCTAGGGGAAGCTATTAATGTTATGCATAAGTCTGTTTATCAATCATTGGGTGCCAGAAATCTTATGTCTACATCTGTAGTTCTCTAATTGGATGATAAGTCTTTAGCCATCCTGTGGGCATTATAGAGGATATTTTGGTCCAGGTAGACCGTTTAGTTTTTCCAGCTGATTTTTAGGTGCTTCATATGTCTTGTGAAGTTGTGCAAGATACTACTTTAATTCTAAGTCAACCTTCTTAAGGACCACTACTACCGTGATTAGCATTAAAAAAATTATAATCACCATAGAGGTAGTACTTCATCAGGTAAGTTTTAACATGCACGAGGCTATGAAATACCTCCATAAGGTTTGTTAACTCCTAGGAGTTAACATACTTGATATTGTTATCGATGATGCATGCTCTGAGTTTGAAATTCAGCACGTTTACTCTAACTCCGCATTGAACTCATTCACTGATGACTCTTTGGAATAAGTATTTTTCACTAATGTTTCAAGTAAACTGAGGAGTGTGGATGTTAACACCAAAGTGGCAAGTGGGGAAGTTACCTCACCAAGGAATAGCTATCAGCCAACTGTCCTCCATGAGATCCACAAACCTCTGTAAATCCCAGGTTGTTTCTTTCTGTCACTTATTTACTTACTTTTTCCTTATGATTGTTTATGACATGTTTTGTACATTAGTTTGTTGAGTAAGTATGGGGGAGAAACCAACCTAGTAGGAAAAGTAGTTTAGTTTTTAGTTTGATAGTAATTTTCAATTCAATAATACTCCATTTTTAGTTCTGTTTATTATTTCTATTTTACTGTTACTGACCATTTTTAAACCATGATTTGTCTACTAGTTTGGAGAAGTTGCGTGTTTTTCGTTGTGATGAAATCTCATTCTTAAGCTTATTCAGTACCTTACAAATTATTTCTAAGTATCCAGCTTCTATTTTGTGTTTCTTTATCATATGTTTAATTTTGTGTGAAAAATGTTTTGCCTATTGCTTTTGAGTTTGGGTTACACGTCGCCGTGGCGACAGTCTCCACTTAGTCTTTTTCTTTCCGAACATTCTCACCGCGGTGTGTGTTCCATGTCGCTGCGGGGACACACTACTATTTTGTTCCATTTTCTTTCAGGTTATTTACATCCCGGCATATATTCCACATCGCCATGGCAATGTATCCATTTTTCTTTTGTTCTTTTCTTTTAGGACGTTTTCACTGCAGTGAGATGAAACTTTCTCCCTGACAAAGAGAATTTGCACAGGCTACCCTCTCATTTCTTTGATTATGATTTTTCATTTTACCGTTTTACCACATATGTCATACTCCAGAAACGTTTGCCTTTTGCCCCTTTTCATCTTTTCACCCCTCACATTTGTTTAAATTCTCCGTGCCTCTTTCCCTCATTTCTAACCTTATTTTCAACGCGGCAATGCTTCTTCATCTTCATCCTTCCACTTGTTGTTTTCTCTCCTAAACACCTCCATATTTTTCCATTCTCTAGCTATGCAGCTCCTTTTTCTTCTTGGTAAGTGTCTCATTTCCTTCTTTGTTAATTTATTTTGTTGTTTATGTTGTTATTAGTTAGGGCATACCAGTGGACACTTCATCCTCTCTGGTATGTTTCGCTGTGGTGAAATGGAAGATGCCGCGGTGAAGGTTGAATTATTTTGTTTTCTAATTAATTTGTTCATCTGCAGGAAATGACTTGAACCAAAAATCCTACCCCCTTTAGTGAACTTGACTCCTCAGACAATGAGTACACGTTTGAGGAGTTATATGAGAAAATTGACGCTAGCTCCCTAATGAAAGAATGACCATTTCCTCTCACCCCTCCCACCAACCCTTTTTCAACAATTTTATGCCTCCCAACTGACTGGCTTGGTGAGGGAGCGTACCCAAAGTAATCACAAATTTGTCAGATACTTTTATACATATGCTAGGATCCACAGTCATTTCACCATTGACTTCCGTGGCGTTAGGGAGCCCTATACCTTTACCATTTCTAACATCCACCACTATTTTGATCTTCCACCTTGTCGCCGCTGTCAATTTGATCAACTGATCCACAACTATCCTTTGGCTGCTGTTGCTCGCACCCTTTGTCATAAGGGCATTGAATGGCATTGGCCACGATATACTGAGTCATACCTCAAATACTCCGAATTATGACCAGAGCTTAGCCTTGGTAGCACCTAGTGTGTAACTAAATCGCCCCATCCACACACCTCACCTATGTCACCAAACGCCAGGCTTTATACATTTACCTCTTAATGACTGGTCGCCCGGTAGACATAGTAGATGCTATTGCCTCTCCATCCTAGCAGCTAAATTAACCAATGCAATAGTCTTCCCTTACCTTGTTTTCAACATCTTCTGAGCTCACAATGTCCTTGAATGCAAAACTGATAGCTATTTCAACCTGGCCCCATTCTTTTGGTATGACCGTGTCAAACACCCTGGCCTTGCACCCCCAGCCCCTCCTACCCATATCCCTAATGTTGGTACAACCTCTACAACTGATACCCCTACTGAGCAACAGGAGCTAGCTCCGGAGGTCCCTACACCTGTCACTCTAACATCTCTTGCTACTTCACTTGATGTACTATTCGTTGATCTCGACCAGCTTCATCATACTTTCATGGGCGAGATCCAGCGCTTGATGCATTGGGAGGTAATCTATGGTTAGGACATGTGTTATCATCTCCGCATGGATGCTTTACTGGCTGAACACCTGCACTTCCAATTGCCCTCTGATGAGGATGATCCTTTGTATGGCACTGATGCTGTTGGGGAGGGCACATCTGGAGCATATCCATCTAGGTCTGGATAGGCTAGGTCTACATAAAAGACGCCTGGCAATCAATAATTGAGTCATTTGTATTTTGTTTTTTTTTTGTCTTAGTTTTCCTGGATACTAGATAAACTTTTTGATTTTTTTTCTTGGTTAAGCTAGCTAGTGTTGAATTTTGTACGTATTTCATTGGTTATGGAGGTATGATATCTCTTCATCCATTGTCTATCATCTACTCTAATGGTTGTGCTTTAATTCTTTCAATATTGCAGAGAATATTGTGTTTAAGTATAGGGGACGAAACCAAACAATTTATTCATGCAACATTTTAGCCACTTAATTGTCTTATGTGTGTTATCTTTTAAGTTTTGAAAGTGGTCCTTGAGTTGAAATTGAAATTGCATGCATTTTGTCTATTTTCTCCAAGTTTCTATAAATTTTTGCCTTGGCGACAATTTTTTCCATATCATCACTTCATCACGGCCAACACTTAAACATTTATTTTTACCATCTTTCGCTGTGGCAAACAATTTTTCAAACAAACTTCAGTATGGCCAACTTTCAATTTCGCCTCGGCGATAGTTTCCAACTCATCACTTCGTCACGGCCACCACTTAACAAATGCTCCCACGCTGAGTTCTTAATACTTCTATTATTCAAATTTTGAAAAATTCAATGTTTTACATATGCTTTTAAAAGACTATCCATGCTTTTAAATGTTAGTTGAATTTTGAGTAATTCCATTTTTAATATTTTCAACAAAAAGTAAGTGAGGGTATGTTAAGGAAGATGCATTGTGCATTTTTAAGCCTTGGGATTGCTTAATTGAGACATTAAACCTGTTGGAAGGATATTTGGGCCTGAGTTCTTTCATTTGTGTGTATCTGCTTAATTTTAGATTTCTCTACAACTTGTTTTAATTCTTAATCGAGCCTTATTGAACTAAATTTTGTGAAAATAAATGAGTGGTTCTTTGCAAAACCCCTCTCACCCAAACACAAACCTTATATATACATTTTACCATTGCTAGCCCTCTTGAGCCATATTTTTGAGTGCATGCACACTTTTATAATTAGTGTAAATATTTTATTTCTAGTTCTCTCAGTTTGAATGTTTGTGAGTAGAATTCACAATTTGAAAAAAAAAGTGTGTACTTTTACAAACCAGTGTGATGGTGTGCTACCACCGTAGTTCAATAATGAATAAATAGTGAGAACTTTGGTACTTTAAATACACCAGTTTAATGTGTTTTAAGTAGTTCCTTCTACCATTTGAGGAACTTGGTTTGAGTCTGATTATGATATTTGTCATTCACAATTGCTTTACAGCGTTCAAAAAAAAAAAGCTACCTACTATGTTAGAGTTTTAAACCTTTTCTCTGGAATAATTGACACTCATTTCATGTGATATAATTGTGATGCATGTCACTCATTTTGTTTCTTTTATTCTGTCTATATCACTTGGCCTTCATCCATCATTACGACCCTAAAAATCCTACTGATTTGCAAAATTATAGTTCTTGTAGTGGAGAGGTAGAACTATCACAAGCCTATGGTAGAGAATAAATTAACCAAAATTTTGAGAGAAAATTACCCCAGATACGTGAGTTGAGAGCTAAACACTTTTCCCCGAGATAAGTCTCTTTTGCTCAATCTCTCAGGTTAAATACTTGTGGTGTTAATCTTTTTGGCGTTCTTTTAACCTACTTTAGTTTATTTATGAGAAAATTGTTTAATTGATTTTTTTCTCTCATTTGTAAGTGTGGTCAGTATTTCCTTTTGCACTTGTATTCCTTTGACTTTGATGAGTTTTATCCAGGAGTATAAAGGTTTAATTATCGGGTTTGTTGGATGTTGTGACTAATTTATATCAATTGTGCTTGTTTTGAATTAACATAGTTTGAAAGTAAAATTGTCTTAATTAATTAATAATTTCACTTGATTCATAGGACAACTGATATTGCAAACTATTGTTTTTCTTTACAGGACACTCAAGTGGTAGTGCCAAGAGTGAAGAACAAGCAATTTCTGAGCCATTGAATCAAATAAGAGAACCATTCGGGATAAGTTAGTTGCAGTGAACTCCTTACTTCGCTGTGGCGAAAGATGTGAATCAACAGCTAAATGCTCTTAGCAAAATTTGCCGCAGCAAACTTATCACCTCGCCGCAGCAAAACCTTCAAATCAATAGGTCAAACACTTTAGGAAAATTTAGCCGCAATGAACTCCTTGCTTTGCTGTGGCGAAATCTTCAAAACAGCAACCTAAAACCTAAGTCATTTTTGGAAAATCCATTCACCCATCCTTATGACCCGAACTGAATAGCATTAAAAGACCTAATTTAGGATAATTAGAGAAGTGGGAGGTAGCAAAATACATCACCAGACTTTCCTACTCTTTTCCTTCATCAATTTTCTCTGAAAATACATCTCCTTCTCTGACCACATTTTCACCCACTATCAAACCTCCATCATAGGTGATTCAGGAGCATTCCAGATTGTGAAGTTTTTGAGATCTATGAGTGGCTGGGCGTTTCTTCTCCTCCTAAAGGTGTAGTGATGGATTGAGTTCGATGGGCTGAAAAAGAGGAGTAGCTTAATCCATAGTTCAACTATGATTTTATATATCCTAGGTCAAGGATTTATGATTTTGTAGATGAGCTATCTAATTACAGTCTTAATCAAGTATCGAATATTCATTATGTGTTGAATGGATTGGTAATTGTAGAACTTTGAGCTTAACTGTATGAAGTTTCATATATGTCTAATTGAAATCTTTTTGACTCTCTATTATCTTGCATGGTTGTGTTTGATGTTGAAATGATTTTATATTACATTTGACCTTGCATTAGCTAATCCATTTACACATACTAAGAGTGTGTAACATGACTTTAAAAAATGGAGTTCATTGATTAAGATCCTACACTCGAAAATTCTTTCAATGTTTACGTTTTTGAAACTTAGTGATTTCTACTCTTTCTTTAATAATTTCGAGCAATGATGGCCAAAACTCACTTTCAAGAGGACTTTATCATTTTATAGTCTTTCTATTTTTCAACTTTTGGTTTATATCTCCCTAAAATCCAAAACATTTGTTTTTAAATTTAAATTACTTCTATTAATCTATTATAGAATCAAAAACCCCCTTTCCTTCGAATTAGTTTGCATAGCATGACATATATGTTAATTTAGATTCATTTGTTATGTTCCGGTGACCCGAGGTTGCACCGTATAGTACAATTCTTGGAATTCTTTGATTCATCCTCTAAGAGCTTAGTGTAACAAGGGTTAAGTTAGCGGGATCCCCTTACGGGTTGTACAGCTTACCGATCTTGATCTTCTAAGTAGTTCAGGTGGGACCATGCCTGTTAGGACCCGAAAGATGGTAAACTATGCCTTAGAGGGGAAAAGCCAAAGGAAACTTTGTTGGAAGCTTGCAGTGATATTGACGTGCAAATCGTTCGTCTGACTAGGGTATAGGGGCGAAAGACTAATCGAAGCATCTAGTAGCTGGTTCCCTCCGAAGTCTCCCTTAGGATAGCTGGAGCTCGACATAAGTTCTATCTAGTAAAGCCAATGAGTAGAGGCTTTGGGATCGCAATGCCCTCGACCTATTCTCAAACTTTATATAGGTAGGACGATGTACCTGCTCTGTTGAGCTACACCATAGAATTGTAAGCTCTAAGTGGGCCATTTTTTGTAAGCAAAACTGGCGATGCGAGATGAGCCAGAAGCTAGGTTACGTTGCTTAACTACTTTTTAACCTAGATCCCACAAAGGGTGTTGATCGATTAAGACAGCAAGACGGTGGTCATGGAAACTGAAATCTGCTAAGGAGTGTGTAACAACTGACTTGCCGAATCAACCAACCCCGAAAATGGATGGAGTTAAAGCACGCTACCCACACTCGACTGTTAGGCCAAGGGCCAAGAGCCCGATGAGTTCTAGGGCATGATAGTTACTTTAAAATTTTGTATAGATCAAGTGGAGCAGCTACCGATGTAGATCTTGGTGGTAGTAGCAAATATTCAAATGAGAACTTTGAATGCCGAAGAGGGGAAAGGTTCCATGTGAACGAAATTTGCCCATGGGTTAGTCGATCTTAAAAGACGAGGGACGCCTATCCAACATCACGTTCATGAACAAGCATCGAAAGGGAATCGGCTTAAAATTCTCAAACTAGGGTGCGGCAGCTGACATTAACGTTAGGAAGGACAAAGATGTCTATAGGGGCCTGAGGAAAAGTTATTTATTCTATTTAGCTGCCCACCGGCCCTAGAAAAGACTTAGTTAAAGGTAGGGTCTAACGATTGAAAGAGCACTGTACATCACATGGTGTTTGATGCACCATTAATGACATATGAAAAGACGAAGGATCAAGTGCTTCCCACCCCTAGTCATACTCATAACCACATCAGGTCTCTAAAGTGAACAACCTCTGAGCAATAGAACAATGTAAGCAAGGGAAGTTGAAAAAATGGATCCATAACCTCGGGAAAAGGATTGGCCCAACCTTGAACCCGTAGGCTATCAGCAAGTGGCGAGAGCGGATCGCCACAAGCTAGCTAGGGGACAGACTAGGAACGGCCCCTTTGGGGGCTTTCCTTGGGCGTCGAACAGTCAACTAAGAACTGGTGCAAACGAGGAGAATCCAACTGTTTAATTAAAACAAAGCAGTAAGATGGTCCCATTGGATGCTCACACAATGTGATTTCTGCCCAATGCTCTGTATATGTCAAAGTGAGGAAATTCAACCAAGCATAGGTAAATGGCGATAGTAACTATGACTCTTTTGAGGTAGCCAAATGCCTCATCATCTAATTAGTGATGCGTATGAATGGATTAACAAGATTCCCATTGTCCTTATCTACTATCCAACGAAACCACAACCAAAGGAACGGGTTTAGTAGAATCAGCAGGGAAAGAAGACCTCGTTAAGCTTGACTCTAGTTTGACTTTGTTAAATGTCTTGAGAGGTGTAAGATAAGTGGGAGTTGGAAATAACGAAAGTAAAATACCACTACTTTCAATGTTATTTTACTTATTATGTGAATCGGAGGCAGGATGTCTCCCCTCCTTTAGGACCTAAGGTCGTTTGGTGGGCCAATCTAGGCAGAAGGCATTGTTAGGTGGGAAGTTTAGCAAGGGCGGCACATCTATTGAAAGGTAACACTGGTGTCCTGAGGAACTCAACGAGAATAGAAATCTCATGTGGAACAAAAGGGTAAAATCTTGTTTGATTCTAATTTCCAGTTCAGATATGAACTATAAAAATAAGGCCCATCGATCCTTTAGACCCTCAGAATTTGAAGAGAGGAGTCAGAAAACTCACCACCGGGATTGCTTATGGCAGCCAAGTGTTCATAGTGATTTCTCTTCTTGATCCTTTGATGTTGGCTCTACTTATCATTGTGAAGCAGAATTCACCAAGTTTTGGATTGTTCACCTACTGATAGGAAATGTGAGTTGGGTTTAGACCATCAATAGACAGGTTAGTTTTACTCTACCAATGTCAGCATCATAACATTAATTCAACCTAGTATGAGAGGAACCTTTGATTTGCAAAATTGGTCATTTTTCTTGGTTGAAAAGCCAGTGGCGCGAAGATACGCTGGATTATGACTAAATGCCTCTAAGTCAGAATCTGGGCTAGAAGCAATACATGTCCCTGCCCCTTGATTATTGACCCTCAGTAGGGCCCTTTAGACGCTAAAGGCACTTGTCATTGGCTAAGCCCCCTCAAGAATGAGTGGTTGGGGCTACCTTCAATTGAAATTGACTGAGCAACAGGTAGAAACCTTTACAGAAGACTTAAATATGTGACTAGGTATTGTAAGTGTCAGAGTGGCATTGTTGCCAGGATCCACTTAGATTTAAACCTTAGTGTCTCCGATTCATCTCTCCATTTAAATCCCTTGCCCAATTCTGAACACCTGAACATATACAAACCCTCAAGCAAGAAAAACGTCTCAGCGTTAGCTGCGAGGCTATACCCGAGGGGGTCGTGGGACTCGTTAAATGTTTAGGGTCTAAAATACCTAAGAAACCATGTGTACGCACATGAAGTGCAAAATGTTTCTTGAAAACACTTATGGAAAATCAAAGAGCAACAACATTGCACTTACCATCATTTAAGTGAACTTAGTCCACTTTGGTAGAACAGTCCAAAGATATGGTTGCTAGGAAACTTTCATCGGATAACTTCGATGGAACAGCCCCTTGGGACATAACCGGTGAGAAAAATAGTTTGTTAGGCACATTCAGTGGGAAGAGTTGCACGTTGGCATGGTCACTAGGCAACTTCGATAGGAAAAGTAGCCCATTGGGCACCTTCGGTGGGAAAAATAGCCTGATGGAACATCTTTGGTGGGCAAAATAGCCCATCGGAAAGGTCGCTAGGCACCTTCGGTAGGAAAAACAATCCAATGGCAAACCTTTGGTAGGCAAGACAACCTGTTAGCATAATTGGTTGGCACCTTTGGTGGGAGAAACAACCCGTTAGGCAACTTCAGTGGGAAAAACAACACATTGGAAAAACTTCGGTGGGTAGAACACCGCATTGGTACAGTCACCAGGCATTTTTGGTAGGAAAAACAGCCCATCGGCACAGTCACTAGGCACCTTTAGCAGGAAAAACAGCATGTTGGCACACCTTCGATGGGCAAAATAGCTCTTTGGAACAATTGCTAGGCCCCTTCGGTAGGAAAAATAGCCCGTTGGCATACTTTTGGCCGACAAGACAGCCCATTGGCACATTTGCTAGGGACCTTCGGTGGGAAAAACAACACGTTGGTACACCGTTGATGGACAAAACAACTAGTTGGCAAAGTTTCTATACACCTTTAGTGGGAAAAACAGCCCATTAGCACACCTTCGGTGGGCAAGACAGGCTGTTGACACAGTTGCTAGGCACCTTTTGTGGGAAAAATAGCCTATTGGGATCCTTTGGTAGGAAAAATACAGCACATTAGCACATTGTCGGTGGCCAAAATAGCTCGTTAGCATAGTCGCTAGGAACCTTCAGTGGGAAAAATAGCATGTTGGCACACATTTGATAGGCAAATCAACCAGTAGCTAGGCATGTTTGGTAAGAAAAATAGCCTGTTGGCACACCTTTGGTGCGTAAAACAGCTAGTTGGGACGGTCGATAAGCACCTTTGGTGAGTAAAACAGCTCGTTGGCACATCTTCGATATGAAAAACATCTCGTTGGTTACCTTTGGTGGGAAAAATCGCTCGTTGGCACAGTTGACAAGCACCTTCAGTGGAGAAAAAAGGCCCGTCGGGTGCCTTTTGTAGGAGAAATAGCACATTGGCAAACCTTCGGTGGGAAAAATAGCATGGCCCACCTTTGGTGGGTGATCCAGCCCATCGGGACGATCAATAAGCACCTTTTGTGGGAAAAACAGCCCTTTGACACACCTTTGGTGATAAAGATAGCCCATTGGCGTGGTCTCTATGCACTTTTGGTGGCAAAACCAGCCCATTGGGCAACTTCGGTGGGAACAATAGAATGATGGAAAAGCCTCAGTGGGCAGAACAACCCATTGGCACAGTCACTACACACTTTCGGTGGGAAAAAAAGCCCATCGGCACTCCTTCAGAGAGCAAAACAATCCATCTATATGGTCGGTATGTACCTTTGGCAGGAAAAACAGGCCATTGGCACACCTTTGGTGGACAAAATAGCCCGTCAGAATGCTCTTTAGGCACGTTCGACAGGAAAAACAGCCTGTTGGCACACCCTCGATATATAAAACCGGCCGTTGGTGTCGTCGCTAGGCACCTTCATTTTGAAAACAACCCGTTGGCATGGTTGTTAGGCAACTTTGATGGGAAAAATAGCCTGTTGGGTAACTTCGGTGGGAAAAACAGCTCGTTTGCAAACATTCAGTGAGAAAAATAGCTCGTTGGCACAACTTCGATGGGTAAGACAACCCGTTGGCACAGTCACTAGGCACCTTTGGAGGGAAAAACAACCCTTTGGCATGGACGCTAGGCATCTTTGGTGGGAAAAATAGCCTGCTGTCATGGTTGCTAAGCAACTTTGGTGGAAAAAAATAGCTTCTTGGCACGTCTTTGATGGAAAAATGCCACGTTGGCAAACCTCCAGTAGGAAAAACAGCATGTTGACACACATTCGGAGGGACAAATAGGTCGTTGACAAGTTCATTAGGCACCTTCAGTGCGAAAAATTGCCTGTCAGCAATCCTTTGGTGGGAAAAATATCCCATTTACATGATCAATAGGCACCTTTTATGGGAAAAAGAGCTCGTTGGCACACCTTCAATGGGCCAAACAGCCTATTGAAACCATCACTAGGCACCGTCTGTGGGAAAAACAACTCTTTGGCACACTTTCGGTGGACAAAATAGCCCTTCGATACAATCTATAGGCAGCTTCAGTGTCAAAAACAACCTGTTGGCATGGTCAATGGGTAACTTTGGTGGTAAAAATAGTTCGTTGGGCACCTTCGGTGAGAAAAACATCACTCTCGCAAACCTTTGATGGGATAAATAACACGTTGGCACATCTTCGGTGAGCAAAGCAGCCTGTTGGCAAGCACGCTAGGAACCCTTTGTTAGTAAAGTAACCGATTGGCAGAACTTCGGCGGGCAAAATAACCCATCGGCTCGATCACTAGGCACATTCAGTGGGAAAAACAGCATGTTGGCACACCATCGGTAGGCAAAACAACCCTTTGGAATTATCAATAGGCACCTTTGGTAGGGAAAAAAGCCCGTTGGCACACCTTTGTTAGAGAAAATAGGTCATTGCCATGGTTGCTAGTTACCTTTGGTGTGAAAAATAACCTATTAGATGGTTGCTAGGGACATTTGGTAGGCAAAACAGCCCATCGGTACGGTCACTAAGCGCCACTAGTGGGAAAAATAGCCCGCTGGCCACCTTTGGTGGGAAAGTCAACATTTCGGCATATCTTCAGTAGGCAAAATAGGCCATTGGCATGGTCGCTAGGCACCATTGTTGGGAAAAACAACCCATTAGTACATTTGATAGGCACCTACGGTAGAAAAAATAGCATGTTGGCATACCTTTAGTGGGCAAAACAGATTGTCTATACAGTTGGTAGACTCATTTGGTGTGAAAAATAGACTGTTACACACCTTTGTTGTGAAAGTAGCCCAATGACACGGTCACTAAGCACCTTAGATGGGAAAAACAGCATATTGGCACACCGTCAGTGGGCTAAACAATATACTGATGCACCTTTGATGGGAAAAACAACACGTCAGCACGGTCACCAGACACCTTAAGTGGGAAAAACAGTCCATTCGGACACTTTTGGATGCCAAAAAAACTGGTCAGTAAGGTTGATACGACCCTTTAGTGGGA
Organism: Erythroxylum suave; assembly: GCA_027563595.1. Classification (NCBI taxonomy): domain Eukaryota; kingdom Viridiplantae; phylum Streptophyta; class Magnoliopsida; order Malpighiales; family Erythroxylaceae; genus Erythroxylum; species Erythroxylum suave. The sequence goes on along the minus strand of JAOSBN010000179.1, from coordinate 55,149,126 downwards.
AAAACAACTTGCTGGCACGACTTTGACTGGCAAAATTGCTCGTCGACGCCTTTAGTGGGAAAAGCAGCACGTTAGCAAACCTTCAATGGGAAAAATAGCACGTTCACACATCTTCACTAGGCAAAACAATGCATTGGCCCAGTCACTAGGGACATTTGGTGGGAAAAATAGCCCATTAGCACGCCTTGGGCTAGTAAGCATTCGATAGAGAAAAAAACAAGTTGGCACACCTTCGGTGGGTGAAACAGCTCATCAGCACAGTCGCTAGGCAACTTCTGTAGGAAAAGAGCCCATTAGCACACCTTTGATGGGCAAGACAGTTTGTTGGCGTGATCACTAAGCACCTTCGGTTGGAAAAACAGCCCGTTGGGCACCTTCGGTGGGAGAAACATCTTGTCAGCACAATCACTAGGCACCTTCGGTAGGAAAAATAGCCCGTTGGCACATCTGCAATGGGAAACAAAGCCTGTTAGCGCGACCGTTAGGCCCTTTTCGTGGGAAAAATAGCCCATGGGCACACCTTCAGTGGGTAAAATAGCCTGTTTGCACAGTCACAAGGGACCTTTACTGGGAAAAACAACCCTTTGGCACACCTTCATTGGGCAAAACAACCCGTCAGCAAAGTCGCTAGGAAACTTCAACAAGAAATACTGTCTGTTGTGCACCTTCAATGGTAAAAGAAACCATGTTGGCAAACCTTCGTTGGGAAAAACAACAAGTTTGCACATCTTTGGCGGGCGAAACAACCCGTGTGCACGGTCACTAGGTGACTTCGATATGAAAAACTGCCCATTGGCACACCTTCAACAGGTAAGATATCCCGACACAGTCGTTAGCAACCTTAGAAGGGAAAAACAACCCATTGGTACGATTGTTAGGCATCTTCGGTGGGAAAAACCGCCCGTTGGTATGATCGCTAGGTAACTTCGGTGGAAAAAATAACGCATTCTACCTTTATTAGGAAAAGCAGCACAATGGCGAACCTTCGATGGGAAAGATAGCACGTTGGCATACCTTTGGAGGGACAAACAGCCCACCGGCATGTTTGTTAGGCATCTTTGGCGGGAATAACAGTCCATCAGCACACCTTTAGTGGGCAAAATAACTCTTCGAAAAGGTCGATAGGCAGCTTTGGTAGGAAAAATAAGCCATTGTCATACCTTCGATGGGCAAAAAGCCTAGCAAAATGGTCGCTAGGAACCTTCAGTGGGAAAAACAGCACATTGGCACACATTTGGTGGACAAAACAACCCTTTGACATAGTCCCTAGGCTCCTTTGATGTGGAAAAAAATCTATTGACTTAGTCATTAGGCAACTTCGGTGGGAAAAATAGGTCGTTGGGCACCTTTAGTGAGCAAGACAGGACGCTTATAAACCTTTGGTGGGATAAACAACACGTTGGCACTCCTTCGATGAGCAAAATAGCCCGTTGGCATGCTCACTAGGCACCTTTTTTGGGTAAAGTAACCTATTAGCATGCCTTTGGTAGGCAAAACAACCTATCAGCACGACTGTTAGGTGCATTTTTTGGGAAAATAGCATGTTGGAACACTATCGGTGAGAGAAACAACCCTTTGGCAGTGTTACTAGGCACCTTTGGCGTGAAAAACAGCCCGTTGCCACACTTTGGTGCAGTTGCTAGGGTTGCTAGCCACCTTTTGTGAGAAAAATAGCCTATTGGTGTAATTCCTAGGAACCTTCGGCGGGAAAAACAACCAATAGGGAACCTTCGGTGAGAAAAACAACCAGTTATAACACCTTCAGTGGGAAAACAATGCGTCGATACGGTCATTAGGCACCTTTGGTGGGCAAAACAACACGTTGGGCCCCTTTGGTGGGAAAAATAACACGTTGGCATAACTTCGATGGGCAAAATAGCTTCATTGGCATGGTTTTTAGGCACCTTCTATGGAAAAAATAGCCTATTAGCATGGCTGCTAGGCACCTTCGGTGGGAAAACTAGCAAGTTGACATAGTCACTAGGCAACTTCGGTGGCAAAGAAAACCTACTGGGAATCTTTAGTGGGAAAAACAACACGTTAGCAAACCATCGGAGGGAAAAATAGCATGTTGACACACCTTCAATGGGCAAAACAGCCTGTCGGCCCAGTCACCAGGGACCTTCGACGAGAAAAAGGCCCGTTGGCATGATCAATAGGCACCTTCGATTGGAAAAACAGCTTGTTGGGCACTTTTATTGGAAAAACAACACGTTAACACACCTTCGATGGGTGGAACATCCTATCGACGCGATCACTAGACACCTTTGATGGAAAAAATAGCCCGTTAGTGAGCCTTTAGTAGGCAACAAAGCCCCATTAGCATAGACAATAGGCCCATTCCGTGGGAAAAATAGCCTATTGGCACACCTTTGGTTAGCAAAACATCTCATTGACAAGGTCACTAGGCACATTCGGTGGGAAACACAGCACATTGACACACCATCGGTGGGCAAAATAGCACTTTGGCACAATCAATAGGCACCTTTGGTGGGAAAAAAGCCCGTTGGCACACTTTTGTCAGAGAAAATAGGCTACTGGCATGGTCGTTAGTCACCTTCAGTGTGAAAAACAGCTTGTTGGTATGGTTGTTAGGGACGTTCAACTGGCAAAACAACCCAACGGTACCGTCGCTAGGCACCATTGGTGGGAAAAATAGGTCACTGGGCACCTTTGGCAAGAAAATCAACATGTTGGCATACCTTCTTTCAGAAAAATAGGCCTTTGGAAGGGTCGCTAGGCACCATTGGTGTGAAAAACAGCCCATTAGGACATTTGATAGGCACCTACGATGGGTATTTGCCACACCTTTGGTGAGCAAAACAGCTTGTTGGCACAAAACAGTGTGTTAGCACACCTTCAATGGGCAAAATATCACATCAGCACAGTCACTACGCACCTTTGGTGGGAAAAATAGTCCATTGGCACACTTTTGGACAGCAAAACAACTAGTTGGCAAGGTCGATACGACCCTTCAATAGGAAAAACAGTTTACTGGCACACCTTTGGTTGGTTAAACTACCCGTCGACACCTTCGTTAAGAAAAGCAGCACGTTGGCAAACCTTCAGTGGGAAAAACAGCACGTTCACATACCTTCGGTGGGTGAAACAACTCGTCGGCTTGGTCACTAGGGACCTTTGGTGGGAAAAACAGCCTGTTGGCATGTCTTTGGTGGGCTGGCAAACCTTCGATGAAAAAAATAACAAGTTTGCACACCTTCGGTGTGCGAAACAGCTCGTTGGCATGATCACTAGGCACCTTCCGTGTGAAAAAAGCCTGTTAGCCTACCTTTGGTGGGCAAGACAGCCCGACATTGGCATGATCACTGGGCACCTTCGGCTGGAAAAACAGCCCGTTGGGCACTTTAGGTAGAAAAAATAGCGAATTGGCACACCTTCGGTGGGCGAATCATCCTGTCAGCACAGTCACTAGACACCTTTGGTAGGAGGGTGACAAAGCTCGTTAGCACGGTCCCTACACCTGTTCGGTGGGAAAAATAGCTTATTGGTACACCTTATGTGGCCAAAACAACTAGTCGGCACAGTCACAGGGGACCTTTGGTAGGAAAAACAACCCTTTGGCACACCTTCGATGGGCAAAACAGCCCATTGGAAAAATCACTAGGCAACTTCAACCAGAAAAACTGCCCACTGTGCACCTTCAATGCAGATAAAACCATGTTGGCAAACCTTCGTTAGGAAAAAAACAAGTTTGCACACCTTTAGGCAGCTTTAATATGAAAAACTGCCGATTGGCATGCCTTTAGTGGGTAAGATAGCCCGACACAGTCACTAGGCACCTTCGAAGGGAAAAACAACTGGTTGGCACAGTCGTTAGGCATCTTCAATGGGAAAAACAATCAATTGGCATGGTCGCTAGGTAACTTTGGTGGAAAAAATAGATGGTTCTACCTTCGGTGGGAAAAACAGCACATTGGCAAACCTTTGGTGGCAAAAATAGCACATTGGCACACATTTAAAGGGGTAAATAGCCCGTTGGCAAGTTCATTAGGCAACTTTGGTAGGAATAATACCCCGTTGGCATACCTTCGGTGGGTAAAATAACACGTCGGAATGGTCAATAGGCACCTTTGATGGGAAAAATAGGCCTTTACCACACCTTCGATGGGCAAAAAGCCAAGTAGAATGGTTGCTGGGAACCTTCAGTGAGAAAAATAGCATTTTGGCACACGTTCGGTGGACAAAACAACCCTTGGGCACAGTCCCTAGGCTTGGCTCAGTCATTAGGCAACTTCGGTGGGAAAAACAGCTCGTTGGGCACCTTTAGTGTGAAAGACAGCACGCTCATAAACCTTCGGTGGGATAAACAACATGTTGGTAGACCTTCAATGAGTAAAACAACCCATTGGCACACTTGCTAGGCACCTTTTTTGGATAAAGTAACCCATTGGCACATCTTCGATGGGCAAAATAGCCTATTGGCACAGTTGCTAGGCACATTTGTTCGAAAAAATAGAATGTTGGAACACCATTGGTGATCCTTTGGCAGGGTCACTAGGCACCTTTGGTGGGAAAAACAGCCCGTTGGCACACTTTGGTAGGCAAAACAGCCTATTGACACAGTTGCTAGCCACCTTCGGTGAGAAAAATAGCCTATCAGTATAGTTGCTAGGGACCTTCGACGGGAAAAACAATCAGTTATAACACCTTCAGTGAGAAAAACAACCATTTATAACACCTTCGGTGGCCAAAACAACCCATCGATACGGTCACTAGGCACCACTGGGTGGGAAAAACAGCCTGCTTGGCACCTTTGGTGGGAAAAACAACATGTTGGCATAACTTCAGTGGGTAAAACAGCTTCATTGGCATGGTCTTTAGGCACCTTTTTTGTAAAAAGAGCCCATTGGCATGGCTGCTGGGCACCTTTGGTGGGAAAAATAGCAAATTGACAGTCACTAGGCAAGTTTGGTTGCAAAAAATCTTTTTAGGCACCTTTGGTCGAAAAAACAGCACGTTGGCAAACCATCAGAAGGAAAAACAGCTTGTTGACACATCTTCGGTGGGCAAAACAACTCCTCGGCCTGGTCACTAGGGATCATTGGTGGGAAAACAGCCTGTTCGCAAACCTTCGATAGAAAAAACAACAAGTTGGCACACCATCGGTGGGTGAGTAGCCCGCTAGCAGGGTCACTAGGCACCTTCGGTAGGAAAAAAGTGCATTAGCACACCTTCGGTGGGCAAGATAGCTCGTTGGCATGATCACTAGACACCTTCGATTGGAAAAAAAGACCATTGGGTACCTTCGGTGGGAAAACAACATGTGGGCACACCTTTGGTGGGCAAAACGTCCTGTTGGCATGGTTACTAGGCATCTTCAGTAGGAAAAATGGCCTATTGTTGCACCTTCAGTGGGTAACAAAGCCCCACTAGCACAGTCACTAGGCCCCTTTGGTGGGATAAATAGCCCATTGGCACACTTTTGGTAGGCAAAACAACCAGTCGTCATAGTCACAAGGGATCTTCGGTGGGAAAAACAACCCATTGGCACATCTTCGGTGGGTAAAACAGCCCGTCGGTAAAGTCACTAGGCAACTTCAGCGGGAAAAACTGCCCGTAGTGCCCCTTTAGTGGGAAAAAACATGTTGCCGAAACTTTGTTAGAAAAAGCATAAAGTTTTCACACCTCTGGTGGGCGAAACAACCTGTATACATGGTCACTAGGCACTTTTGATGTGAAAAACTGCCCAGTGGCACCCTTTCAAAGAGTAAGATAGCTTGGCACAGTTACTAGACACCTTCGAAGGGAAAAACAACCAATTGGCACGATCGCTAGGCATCTTCAGTGGGAAAAACAACCCATTGACATGATCGCTAGGCAACTTTGGTGGAAAAAAATAATCTGTTACACCTTCGGTGGGAAAAAACAATGCATCGGCAAACCTTTGGTGGGAAAAATAGCACATTGACATACCTTCAGAGGGACAAATAGCCTGTTGGCAAGTTCGTTGGGCACTTTCGGTGGGAATAACAACCCCTCGGCACACCTTCAATGGATAAACTAACCCGTCGGAACGGTCGATAGGCACCTTTGATGGGAAAAATATCCCATTGACACACCTTCGATAGACAAAAAGCCCAGCAGGACAGTTGGTAGGAACTGTCAGTGGGAAAACAGCATGTTGGCAAACATTCAGTGGTCAAAATAGCCCCTCAACATAGTTCCTAGATGTGGAAACAACCTGTTCGCTCAGTCACCAGGGAACTTAGGTGAGAAAATAGCCAATTGGGCACCGTCAGTGAGAAAGAAAGCACGCTTGTAAATCTTCGGTGGGATAAAAAAAATGTTTGCACACCTTCGATGAGCAAAACAGCCTATTGGCTCACTCACTAGGCACCATTTTTGGGTAAACTAACCTATTGACGCACCTTTGGTGTGCAAAATAGCCTATCAGCATGGTTGCTAGGAACATTTGATGCGAAAAATAACATATTGGAACACCATCGGTGAGAGAAACTACCCTTTTGCAGGGTTACTAGGCACCTTTGGTGGGAAAAATAGCCCATTGCCACTCTTTGGTAGGCAAAATAGCCCATTGGCACGGTTAGTAGCCACCTTCAGTGAGAAAAACAGCCTATTGTTACAGTTGCTAGGGACCTTTGGTGGGAAAAACAACCAGTTATAACACCTTCAGTTAGGAAAACAACTAGTTATAAGACCTTCGGTGGGCAAAATATCCTATCGATACGATCACTAAGGACCTTTATTAGGAAAAATAGCCCGCTGGGCACCTTCATTGGGAAAAACAATAAGTTGGCATGACTTCGTTGGGTAAAACAGCTTCGTTGGCACAGTCTTTAGGCACCTTTGATGGAAAAAACAACCCATTGGCATGGTTGTTAGGCACCTTCAATGGGAAAAACAACAAGTTGACACGGTCACTAGACAACTTCAGTTGAAAATCCTATTGGGCACCTTTGGTGGCCAAAACAGCACGTTGGCAAACCCTCAGAGGGAAAAATAGCACTTTGACACACCTTCGATGGGCAAAAAAAGCCTGTCGGCCCAGTCACTGGGGACCTTGGATGGGAAAAACAACCCGTTGGCACGTCTTCATTAGGCTGGCAAACCTTGGATGGGAAAAACAACAAGTTGGCACAACTTTGGTGGATAAAACAGCTCGCTGGCACGGTCACTGGGCACCTTCGATAGGAAAAAAGCCCGCTAGCGCACCTTCGATGGGCAAGACAGCTCGTTGGCACGATCACTAGGCACCTTTGATTGGAAAAAAAGCCCATTGGGCACTATTGGTGGGAAAATAGCTTGTTGGCACACCTTCGGTGGGTGAAACATCCTGTCAGTACACCTTCGATTAGGCACCTTCGGTGGGAAAAACAACCTGTTGGTGCACCTTCAGTAGGCAACAAAGCGCTACTAGCACAGTCCCTAAGCCCCTTTGGTGGGAAAAATAGCCCATTGGCACACCTTTGGTGGACAAAACAACCTGTTGTCACAGTCACAAGGGACCTTTGATGGCAAAAATAACCCATTAGCACACCTTCGGTGGGCAAAACAATCCATTGGCAAAGTCGCTAGGCAACTTCAATAAGAAAAACTGCCCATAGTGCACCTTTAGTGAGAGAAAAGCGTGTTGGTGAACCTTTTTTGGGAAAAACTGCAAGTTTCCTTACCTTTGGTGGGTGAAAAACCCATGTACATGGTTAATAGGCACCTTTAATGTGAAAAAATTCCCATGGCACCTTTTAGGTTGGTAAGATAACCCAGCACAGTCGCTAGGCACCTTTGAAGGGAAAAATAGCCCATTGGCATGGTCGCTAGGCAACTTCGGTGGAAAAAACAACCCCGTTACACCTTCAGTGGGGAAAACAACACGTTGAAAAACCTTCAGTGGGAAAAATAGAACGTTGGCACACCTTCGGAGGGATAAACTGCCCGTTGGCAAGTTTGTTAGGCACCTTCGGTAGGAATAACAACCCGTCAATAGACCTTCGATGGGAAAAATAACCCGTTGGAACGGTCAATAGACACCTTCGATGGGAAAAATAGCCCATTTCCACAGCTTTGATGGATAAAAAGCCAAGTGGAACTTTCGCTAGGAGCCTTCAATGGGAAAAACAATATGTTGGGACACATTCGGTGGACAAAAGAGGTCATCGGTATAGTCCCTAAGCTCCTTTGATGTGGAAAATATCCTATTGGCTGGGTCACTAGGCAACTTCAGTGGAAAAGCAGCCTATTGGCACCTTCGATGAGAAAGATAGCAAGCTTGTAAACCTTGGATGGCATAAACAACAAATTGGCACATCTTCGATAAGCAAAACAGCCCATTGGAATGCTCGCTAGGCACCTTTTTTCTATATAGTAACCCATTGGCACACCTTTGGCAGGAAAAATAGCCTATCGACACAATTGCTAGGCACATTTGGCCGAAAAAATAGCATGTTAGAAGACCATCAGTGGGAGAAACAACCCTTTGACATGGTCATTAGGCAACTTTGGTGGGAAAAATAGCCCATTGGCACGCCTTTGCTGGGCAAAACAGCCTATTAGCAAACCTTCAGTGGGAAAAACAGCATATTGGCAAACTTTCAGTGGGAAAAATAGCCCGTTGACACACCTTTGGTGGACGAAATAGCCCGTCAGCGATGTCACTAATGACTTTTGGTGGGAAAAATAGCTCGTCGGCACACGTTTTATGGGCTGGCACATCTTCGATGGACGAAACAGCTTGTCGGCACGGTCACTAGGCACATTCGGTGGGAAAAAAGCCTATTAGCATACCTTTGGTGGGCAAGATAGCTCATTAGCATGATCACTAGGCACCTTCAGTTGGAAAAAGAACCCGTTGGGCACCTTCGGTGGGAAAAAAAGCATGTTGGCACACCTTCAGTGGGTAAAACATCCTATCGGCACAGTCGCTACGCACTTTCAGTAGGAAAAATAGCTCATCGGCACACTTTCAGTATGCAACAAAGTCCGTTAGCACGGTCACTAGGCCCTTTTGGTATGAAAAATAGCCCATTAGCACACCTTCGATTGGCAAAACAACGAGTCGGCACAGTCACAAGTGACCTTTAGTGGGAAAAAAGACCTTTCAAATACCTTCGATAGGCAAAACAGCCCGTCGGCAAAGTTGCTAGGCAACTTCAACGAGAAAAGCTACCCACTGTGCAGCTTCAGTAGGGAAAAAACATGTTGGCAAACCTTGGTTGGGAAAAACAACAAGTTTGCACACCTTGGGTAGGCGAAACAACCCATGTGCACGGTCACTAGGCACCTTTGATGTTAAAAATCACTCATTCGCCCACCTTTGGTGGGTAAGACAGCCCAACATAGTCGTTAGGCACCTTCAAAGGGAAAAACAGCCCATTGGCACAGTCGCTAGGCATCTTCAGTGGGAAAAACAACCTGTTGGCATGGTCTCTAGGTAACTTCGATGGAAAAAATAGCCCGTTATACGTTCGGTGGGAAAAACAGAACGTTGGCAAGCCTTCGGTGGGAAAAATAGCACATTGGTGCACCTTTGAAGGGACAAGTAGCTAGTTGGTAAGTTCATTAGGCACCTTCGGTGGGAATAGTAGCCCGTCAGTAATCCTTCACTGGGAAAAATAACCCATCGGAACGGTCGATAGGCACCTTTGATGGGAAAAATAGCCCATTGCCACACCTTTGATACAATCACTACATAACTTTGGTGGGAAAAACAACCCACTGGTTACCTTCGATAGGAAAATCAACACGTTAGCATAACTTCGGTGGGCAAAATAGCACATTGACACAGTCCCTAAGCACCATCTATGAGAAAAGCAGCTCGTTAGCATGGTTGCTGGGCACCTTTGGTGGGAAAAACAACAAGTTAACATGGTCGCTAGGCAACTTCGGTCTCAAAATAATCCTATTGAGCACCTTCGGCGAGAAAAACAGCACGTTGCCAAACCTTTGCTGCAAAAAAGAGCACGTCGGTAAAGTTTTGGTGGGAAAAATAACCCATTGGTATGGTCACTTGGCTCATTTGGTGGGCAAAATAGCCTGTCAACACCATCGATAGGACACTTTGGTGGGAAAAACAGAATGTTGGCACACCTTCGGTGGGCAAAACAGTCTGTCGACACAGTCGCTAGGCACCTTAAGTGGGCAAAACAGAACATCGGCACTTTTGCTAGGCACCTTTCATGGGAAAAACAGCCTATCAGTACACTGTCAGTAAAGTCACTAGGAAACTTCGAAGGGAAAATTAGGCCATTAAGAACCTTCAGTGGGAAAAATAACTTGTTGACAAACCTTTGGTGGGAGAAATAACACATTGGCAAAACTTTGTTGGGTGAAGCAGCCTGCCGACCTGGTCAATAGTCACCTTTGTTGGGAAAAATAGTCATTAGCACACCTTCGATGGGGAAGACGACCGATTCACAAGGTCGCTAGGCACCTTCGATGGGAAAAACATCCCATTGGCGCAATTAAGGCGAGAAAAAATGCCCATTCTCATAGCTTCAGTGGGTAGGACAACCTATTTGCACAGTCATTAGGCATCTGCGGTTAGAAAAACAACCCATTGGGCACCTTCGATGGGAAAAATCACACGTTGACATACCTTCGGTGGATAAAACAACCCATCGACATGATCGGTAGGCACCTTCAGTGGGGAAAATAACATGTTGGCAATCCTTTGGCGGGTGAAACAACCCTTTGGAATGGTCAGTAGGCTCATTCGGTGGGACAAACAACATGATACACAACTTTTTTAGGAAAAACATCATGTTGGCACACATTCGGTGGAAAAAAAGCCTGTCGACATGGTCACTAGGCAGCCTTAGTGGGAAAAAAATCTCGTTGGCACAACTTCCGTGGACAAAATAGCCCATCTGAATGGTCACTAGGCCCCTTTGGTGGGAAAAATAGCCTATTGACAAAGCTTCGGTAGGCGAAACAGCCGGTCGCTATGGTCCTAAGGGACCTTAGGTGGGAAAAATGGCCCGTTGGAATAGCTTTGGTGGGCAAATCAACCCATCGGCACTGTCACTGTTGGATTGGGAAAAATACCATATTTAGAGAACCGGAAAATTTAAAAAAATTTTAGAAATCTTATTTGCAATGGTAGCAATTTATCCAAATCATCATGCCAATCTATACATGATATGGTATAAGGATACTAATAAACAAAAAAAAGATAGTGATATTACCGACTCCTTCACAACAACTTTAATTTCTTGCTGCGTTATCCTCTCCTTCTTCTTGTGTCTAAAGTCTTTGCTTTTGGATCCTTTTCTTTATCAATCTATCCTCTCCCTATTTTTGTATCCTCAACCAATTGATTTACCTCTTGTTCTTCCAGGATTACTTGGTTAATAAAATCCTTTGGTGGGAAAGGAGAAGAAATATTTGGAGGAGATTTTTCTTAAAAGAAATGAACAAAAAATGAGACTCTTCTAATGTAAATTTCAGCTCACTAATGCATGAAAGGAGAGAGAGAGTCAAACCATGCAAGATGACCTTCTTACACCCTCAATTTTGGTTATGCATGGGATGGAAGAAGAGAATAGCATCCAATGCATCACTTCTTACTTTAGTCAATCATAAAGTAGCCAATAAATGAGACTCTTCTCATTTATCTTTAAGATGGCTATATGAAAAGACTATTAAC
>JAOSBN010000179.1:55123191-55134485 GCA_027563595.1 Erythroxylum suave | reverse complement strand
TATTCAATATAGTACACTTGCAACCAAATAGATGAAAGTAAGATATATTAGGCTTCCTTCCATTCCGTAACTCATATGAAGTTCTATTCAATAATGATTGTATAAGTATTCTATTTTGAATATAACAAGCTGGATTCACAGCTTCTTCCTAGAAATACTTAGGAAGATTCATTTCACATAGTATGGTTCTTGCCTTTTCCCGAATCGTCCTGTTCTTTCTTTCTACAACTCCATTTTGTTGTGGAGTTCTAGGAGCAGAGAAGTTATGAAAAATTCTATTCTCTTCACAGAATATTCTGAATTTTTCATTCTCGAGTTCACCACCGTGATCACTTCTAATTCTAGCAATAGAAATTCCTTTTTTATTTTGTAACCTTTTGAAAAGAAATTTAAAACACTTAAAAGACTCATCTTTATATGACAAAAATAATATCCAACAAAATCTAGTGAAATCATCAACAATTACGAGACCATACTTCTTTCCACCAAGACTTAATGTCCTAGTTGGACCAAATAAATCCATATGTAACAACTCTAGAGGTCTAGACGAAGTTACAATATTTTTAGAAGAAAAAGATGTTTTAACCTGTTTTCCTTTATGACAACTTTCACAAAAGAAATCCATGTTAAAACTTATTTTTGGTAAACCTCTTACCAAATCATGTTTAATCAACTTGGAAATATGTTTAAAACTAACATGACCTAGCTTTTTATGCCAAACCACTTTTTCTTCATCTGTTGCTAAAAAACAAGAAATATTTTGAGTTTGCAAATCTTTTAAATTGATCTTATAAAGATTGTTTCGTCTTTTAGTACAAAAGAATATAGACCCGTCCTTGTTTTTGACTACACAAGAATTTTGATTAAAGGATACTTCAAAACTAGAATCACATAATTGACTTACACTAATCAAATTGTGTTTTAAACCTTCAACTAGTAGAACATTATCAATGCATGCAAAAGAATCATTACCAATTTTACCGATTCCAATGATTTCACCCTGCTAGTTGTCTCTAAAATTTACCGATCCTCCTTTCTTATCTTGAAGATCTAGGAACATAGACTTTCTTCCCGTCATATGTCGCGAGCATCCACTATCAAATACCATTGGTACTGGCTACATTTTCCAAGGAAGGAGATCTGCAATAGATATTATGTTCTTTTTAGGTACCTAGATTTTCTTGGGTACTTGAGGGTTAGTCTTATAAGCATTCATAGAGTGATAAAAAGAAGACTGATGAAATTTCTTCTTATCGGGAACAAACTTCTTTTTATAGCCAGTATTACTCTTAATAAACCCTAGACCACTCTTGTCATTCGGGTGTCGATAATTACTGATCATGTCATTCATTCTCTTCGTACTTTCAGTAAAGGTTGATAAATCTGCTGATAGAGAATTAATCCTATGTTTTAATTGACTAATTTTCTCAGATATATCATCTAGAGATTTTTTTCATATCATCTATTTGATTTTTAAGGAAGATGTTTTTTTTCTCTAACACTTCCGTGTTCCTCAAGTTTTCAACAAACTTTCTCATTAGAGATCTTTACTGTTTTAGTATGATATGGGAATCTTATAACAATTCTAAATATGCATCTTGAAGTTCATTAAAGTTAGAAGTTACCTCCTCGTCACTTTCTTTTTCAGCAACTAAGCATATATTTGCTTGTTCTGATGCTTTTGAGTCAGAATTAGATTTGGATGAATCTAAATCTTCTCATGTTGCCATCATACTCTTTTTATTTCCTTTATTTTTCTTCGGCTCTCTTCTCAGCAACGGACATTCAGAATTGTAGTGTCCTGGTTTGTTGTAGTCATAGCAAATGATAGAGGTCTTCTCGTTCTTGACGTCTTCTTTGCTATTTTTCTTAAAAGAAAAATTCTTGCTTCCTTTTTCTTTCTTTTTCCACATCCTTCTGATCTCCTTGAAATGAAAGATAATTCATCATCATCTTCACTTGAATCACGATCAGATTCACTGGTATCATCTTTCTTGACTTCTTCGATCTTTAAAGCTTTTGACGAAGAACTTCTATTTCTCTGAGTCTTGTGATTTTTCTGAATAGCCTTTAACGCTATGGATTTGTCTCTCTTCGATTTATCTTCAGCATCCAGCTCTACTTCATGTATCTTTAAAGAACTAAGCAATTCGTCTGGCTTTAATTTACTCAAGTCCTTGGCTTCTTATGTAGCAGTGACTTTGGGTCTCCATCTTTTCGGCAGACTTTTGAAAATCTTCCTCATGTGGTCTTGATTATCGTAGATTCTCCCAATAACTTTAAGTCCATTAACGATAGTTTGAAATCGTCCTAACATCTGATCAACAGACTCATCTTCCTGCATTTTAAACAACTCATACTGATGTACAAGAATACTGATCTTGGACTCTTTCACCTGGTTTGTGCTTTCATATACGATGGATAAAGTGTCCCACATCTCCTTTGCAATCTCGCATCCATAAACTTTATCGTATTCACTTATGCTCAACGCACAACTCAAGAAGAACTTGACCTTTAAATTTAGTTGAAATCTAGCTTTGTGATTAGCTGACCATCTATTGCGAGGAATGACATTTCCTTCATCATCTACTAGTTTGTATGGTCCATTCTCAATGATATCCCAAAGATCAATGTGTGTGGATTCTATGAAGAGCTGCATCCTGTCCTTCCAATAATGATAATCTTCACCATTGAATGCAGGAGGTCTTATGACGGAGGCACTGTCAGCTATAAAGATATGTGATTCTGCTATGGATCTTTGTCCTCACTTTGTAAAGGTGGTTATTGGAAACTGAGCTCTGGTACCATTTGAAGGAAATCACATGTTAGTATAGACTTTACTTACAAGAAACTTGGCACACAGAAGGGGGGTTGAATGGTGTATCCCTTTTTTTGTGAATACGAAAACTTACTAAGAACTTCTCTTTCTTATTAAGAAGATATCATAAGGATTATACAAAAGTTATTACGTAGTTAAATCACAAAATAACTTCTATCTAATTGTTTAACAACAAAATAAAATGAAGTAAAGGATAGAAAGTAGATACTGCGATTTTTATACTGATTCACCCTAAACCGTGGGCTACGTCCAGTCCTCAGAGTTCGTTTGAGTGTTTCACTATACTCCAAACAATTACAAGTATTCTTTCCTCCCTTCTAGAGCCTCTTCAGGTCTCTTACACCAAGTATTCTTTCAGCTATCTTAGCCTCTCCAGGCTATCTGCCTTTTCTTTCTCTCACAAGAAAAAGATATTGTGAGCTATTGTTACAGTATGTTTAACTCTCTTAGTATCACACTACATAAATTCTCCTTTCTAAGTAATTCTCAAAGTTGTAAGACTTGTAAGATTCATTAGCTTGAAAGCTTCGCCTACGACTAGTATTTATAGCCTAAGTCTCTAACGGCTTCTTGATCTTTGATAACCGCTTCTTAATCCTTGATAACTGTCATTTAGTTGAGTTATGTAACTAACTCCAACTAAGTAACTATCTGAAGTGCTACTGTATCGTCTTGCGTCAATATTTCTGCGTCTGCATTGACTTGCATCTGCTTTGTCTTGCGTCTATGTCTTTGTGTCTGTATCTTTGCGTCTATGTCTTTGCGTCTATGTCTTTGCATCTGTATCTTTGCGTCTGTATCTTCTGTCTGTATTGACTTTGCGTCTATGTTTTCTTTTGTGTCTGTGTTCTCTTCTACGTCTATGTTGTCTTGCATCTGTGTTCTCTTTTGTGTCTATGTATTTGTGTCTGTGTTGACTTGCGTCTATATCTTTGTGTCTGTGTTGACTTGCGTCTATATTGACTTCATCTGCATACTTGTCAAAACGTTCATTTGTTTCTAACATTATTATTATTTGATTGTTATCAAAATTTGTCATCGTAAAGTCCTCTTGATTTAACAACAGCTGCCACTTAAGGTTCATTCATATGTACAAGTATTATTCTTATCCAAAATAATTAAGTGGCTTAAGAAAAATTTGTCCAGTTTTGGTGGAAATTTCATGTCCATTTGATAACTTGTTACACTTAAATATATCAACATATAAGTTGGATTGACTTACTTTAAGTATTTGTAACTATGGCTGATTCTTATGTTCCTACGTTTCAAACCAAGAATGCTTCAAATTTAGTCCACAATAACTTCAAGGTCAATCTTAATCTATCTTATATCCATCTGATTGATTTTTTTTCCAATTTTATACCCAACCAACTCTAATACTTTTTGCTTATCATTTTACTTTAATACTTATTATTCAGAGTTGGGATCCTAATTCACCTTTTAGCAAAAATAAAAATTTACATTCACTTGAAAACATCATTCATATGAAATGAAATTTTATAGAAATGTGAAAAGAAAAGTTTGGGGTTTTACAATTCTCTAATTGATCTATTCAAAATAATGTGAGAGAATTAATAATTCATATGAAATGAAATTTTATAGAAATGTGAAAAGAAAAGTTTGGGGTTTTACAATTCTCTAATTGACTTATTCAAAATAATGTGAGAGAATTAAGGGGTTATTTTTGGCTTAATAGGATTTATAGAAGTTTCATTATATAATTTGGGCAAAAGAGTAAGACTTTATCTTATTTACTTAAGATCCTTTATAATGAATCAAGGAAGTTGAGAACTTACTTACATAATTGAAAAATCCTTAACCTTAATAGTAGTTCTAACTCTTCTTAATTACTCCTAGACTTTCAATGTTGAGACAGATACGTAATACAATAAGTTGGAAACTATTCTTATGTAGAAAACCACTATTAGCCTATGTAAGCAAACCACTTGTGCCCAAGATTCATTCTTTATCTTTTTATGAAACAAAATTATTAGTAATAGTCTTGGGTATTAATTATTGACATCATTACCTGAGATGAAGGTTTTTTTATAATCAACATTGATAACAAAAACCCAAAGTTTTAATTAGAGCAAAGAATAAATAATCCATTTTAGCAAATTTTGATACTAAGTTACTGATGTATGACTTTGAAATCAAATATAAGAAGGGTAAAGAGAATGAAGTAGGTGACACTCTTGTAAGAGTTACCAATGTAGAATTTTTAGCTTTACTATTTCCAGTGTGCAAAATGATCTCTGGGAGAAATAAGAAAGAGTTAATAAGGAGATGACATTGTTAAAGACCTCATTATAAATCTTGAAGGGTGTTATAATCAAACTATTATTAGTGGCAAATTGTATATTGAAGTGAAAAGAGAGAATATTGGTAGGATTTGAAAAGCATATGAAACCTAAAGAGGGTCCATTTGGTGGTCATTCTTCAACATTAGCCATTTATTAAAAAGTTTTAAGCTCTTTTTTACTAGAAAGGATTGCAGAAGGTATCTAGCTAAATTATGTTACAAAACTCCTTTCATTCAACTATTAATGCAACACCATTTGAAAAGATCTTTATAGATTTGCACTTATACTTTATGCGTCTTATTTTATAGGAGACTCAAAGCTACTAATAATTGATCAAGTTTTAGGGGAACGAGAGGTTGCCATTTAACTAATCCGTACCATCTTTAGATAGCTCAATGAACAATGTAACAACACACTAAAGAGAGGAGAGTAGATAAAGAATTTCGAATTAGAGAGCTTATATATATATATCAAATTCCATCTATATAGGCAAGGTTTTGTGAGTAGAAAAAGTACAAAAAATTAGCCTCTACTTTATGGTTCTTTAAAGGTTGAAAACAAGAAAGTGTAAGTGGAATTCGGGCTAGAACCCTGATTGGTCATTTCTACACCAATATTAATTTAACCGTAAGTGCACAACGTAGTTGTAGCTAGCACAGACAAGTACGAGTTGATCCCATTATCTAACCTATGAATTAGATGTTGTTTTAAATTGAAAATAAAAGTTAAAAAAAATAAGACATAATGATAAAGGCAAAATAGAGGAAATTGCTTAGAAAATTCAATATCAAATATTAGTTTCTAGGTTATAAATCCCCCTAAAAATCATTAATTAATTAGCCTTTTATCATGTAATTATTTTATTGATTACTTGACTGTTGAAATTCCTATCTTATGTGAATAACTCTCTCGAGACCACTAACAACCATAGGTTGATTAACTAAAATATTTCTAGTTAATTTTGCAAAGATTGTATTATCAATTTATGAATTCCACTATTAAGTTTGACTATAACCTAAAGGATTTATGTTTACCTATCTCCAGATTTGCAATCAACTCCTTTCATAATTGATAGATCTATTCATACAAAGGATTTCTCAATCTCAATGATATGAAATCAAATCATGTACTAATATTCCAGATATATTAGAACATGCATAAAATTCATAATGGATCATAATAAATCAATTAAAATAATTGCATTAAATAAAAGAATTAAGACATATTGTTATCCCAACTAGGGTTCATCACAACTAGACACTAAACATGTTTAGTTACACATAATAGAAACCAAAATCAAACATAAATAAGAATAAAAATGAATAGAAAACAAAGGAATCAAAATTCTAAATCTTATATATATATATATATATATATATATATTGAATGTTCTTATAAGTTTGAGGTTTAATGTTGTAATATATTGGATCTCTTGATAAAATTTTCATGTCCTCCATGTTCCTTAATCAAAATCATCTCTTCTTTATATTCTTCATGTCTAGAATCTATTGCAAAAGACGACTCTCTTCAATTTACCTCTATGCACGTCCTTTTAGAGTAAAATTTAGGGTTTCTAGGATATACACGGTCACTTACACCATCATGTAGTGACCATGTAGCTCTAAAAACACTTAAAATTTTGCCTTTACATGTTTTTAGAGACTTACATAACCATATACATGTCCTTGTATCTCCTAATTGCTTTAGTCTTCATTTTATGCAACGATTTCACCCAAATTCCTCTTATTTTGGTCCACGAAGGAAAGTATAACCTATAAATACACTTGGAATGAATTAAGTACCAAAAATTGAACAAAACTACAAAATATCAAGCAAAATAAATCAAACATAGGTGTATAACAATAGTCAAATATGCATCTATTAAACTATCACATATAATATATTTTATTTGTCTTTGTTGAAGAGTAAAATTCTAATGTCCATTCACAATTCTTTCGCATCTACTAAAATAATGTGAAAAAAGTAGGTTCCTATTACTATCTTCAAAAGGTAACTTACGAAGAAATAAGACAAACTAACAACTCAAATATTGATTTAATAGATGATAATGCAACTTGAACAAGTTATTTGTTAATTTTTATATGATTTATATAAATGAATTTCCTAATCAAAACTTTGTATATAAGGTATTCTGAAGCAGGGAGCATTGTTATAGTTTAAAATTTCAATAGAGTTGATTTTAAAATTATAAATAGTTAATACTAATATAATATGTTTTTCAAATAAGTTGTTATATGGACACATGGTTCTCAACCATTACCTCCCTTACCTAACTGGTAGATACTGATAGGTGTAAATTATAGACTATTTTATAGGTTTTAAAGTATGTTTTTAAGTGTTTTCATAGGTGATAATCATTTATCTATGATTTAGATCTATATTCTTGTTAGTATTTTTGTGTGTTTCATTTGATTTTTTCAGTTAAGGAAATAATTTGATCTTAATTGTATGTTTTAAAGGATAGTTATCGTGTTTGATGATAAGTACAAATAGGAAAATTAAAGAAAAAATGAAGAAGGAGCTACAGAACAAGTTGGGTCACAATTATGGATTAAGAACTTTGATGAAGCCTCTATCATCTTGCATTATGATAACAAAGTGGATGTGTAGGAAGTTGTGCATGATAATGCAAAAGGCAGATTTCTAGGTTGTGAAATTTTTAGTTTTTTTTATGATTTAAGGTGATTTTTAGAACAATAATAAGTGATAAAACTTTAGGAAGCACCTTAGGAGGATCAAGACTATAAAAAGGAAAAGAAAATCATCAAAGAGGTAACTGAAAACAAAAAAGCAAAAGATGAAATAGACCAAACTGCTAAAGAAAACAAGTTGCAGAATTTTCTAGCTCAAGGAAAAGAAGAGAGGACATTTATAATTCAACTTCTTTCCTTTCCTTTTCTTTCCTTATTATTGTTAAATTTTAATGATGAATTCAACTGGATTATGTATTGGATATGGATTTCTAAAATTCCTTTAGGGATTACTTTTCAATTATTAGTCAAACTTTTACATTCTTGATTTAATAAAATATACTTTGAGATGTTTAATGTTTTCTATACAAGCTGAATAAAGATATTAGGTTAAATCTTCTAGATTGTGTTGGGCCGTAATACCATAATAGACCTATAAACATCAGAATAAGAGGCAATTGAATAGAGACCTTAATTTTTTATTAGTTACCCTTAGGATATCTTTCAATCTAATTAGATAGGAACATTACAAGAAAATAGTCATTTAGCGACGGAAATTACCGATGGAATAAATAAAATTTCCGTCGGTATCAAAGATTACCAACGGAATATACTCATAGGAAAAAATGTCGTTGATTCGCTCGTAGCTAACTTTACCGATGGACATTAAATTTTTGTCGGTAAATTTAGCGTCGGAAAGTCAACTATCGTCGGTAAATATAACGAAAATGTACCAACAGAATAGAACTTTCCAACGCTAAATTTGTCGATGGAAGTTCCTTAACTGTATGTAAATTTAACATCGGAATGTTTTTGTTCTGTCGGTAACTTTACCGACGGTAATGTGGTTACTGTCGGTAAATAGGCTTAAACATTACCGACGGATTACACTGTCCATCGGTGTATATTATAATAAGTTACCGACGGAATTTTGTTATTTCCGTTGGTAACATTTTTTATTAAATTTTTTTAAAAAATATATTTTCATTTATATTTTATTTGTTAATGATTAAATATATACATTTAATTTATAATAGAAATTAATTTATAATATACATTTAATTTGGTTAAATTGAAATTTTGATTAATAATTAAAAATAAAAATATCTTAATTGGTAATAAAAACGTTACATTGTAAATAATAATATATGTAATACAAAGTAAATGACCTATACACTACTGATCAGGAGCTGGTGGATTGTCAGGTTGGTCCGGTAACCTGCTGCCCTTAGCCTTCAACTCATCTATCTCTTGACGGAGCTGAGCCATTTGTTTCAATGACTGCTGTTGCGCAACTATCGACTCTTGTTGCGCAGCTGTCGTCTGTTGCATCTGTTCCAAATATGTTTGCACTGTGCTCTGAAGCGCCTCCACTTGAGAGTTGTTGGACCGCCTAGCAGATGCTATTGTATTTGACGTGGAGGATTGCGAATAACAAATATTCCCAAATGATCCTAGTCTGAAGATCCTCCCACGACTATCCTTACCACCAACTGCTTCCAAGTAAGTGTCAGTCTCATCAACATTTTCCAATTGCTGAGACCGCCGCTCAATAGCTTGCTGTATTTGATCCTATCAAAAAGCAATGTTTATATATTAGTAAGTGATAATTATGAAGCATAATATTAATATTAAATCATAAATTTCACTTACATTTACTTCTCTACAACGTTCGTTGACGAATGTCACCCCATCATGCTTCTTCGTATGAGTCTGTAGAAATAATTGACAGGTTGTAGGTGCCACGCCGAAAGACTTCTCCTGCATAGGAATAAAATGTTAATTATAAATAAAATAGATTTTATAAAGCAAATTCAATTAAAATGCAGCAAAGAAAAGAGATGAGAATATAACTATTAATTGTAGATACTTACAAGTCTTTGTGCATGCTCATGGTGAGTAATAGATCACTCTCTCCCTCGAGTCCTCCACGTCTGTTAGCCGAATTACATTGTGAAATCGACATCATCGCAGGTGATGTCTAATACATCAGCCAACGACTCTAAATTTCGTCAGAAATAAAAAACAGTTGTATAGCCATCCTACGTATCGCATCAACAAAGTCACGTTAACATGTATGCGCTCTGGACTCCCATACTCTATATACGATGTCGTCCAATTGCGAATCCCAAAAAAATTCTTTCTGTAACAAAAGAAAATTATTTGATAAATACTATTGATGTGATAATAGATATCAAATTAATGTAAAAAATTAATATTAAAAAAGGAAATAATTAATTTTATCGTACCTCAAACTCATGATAGTAAAATTCCTTTGTGGCCTGAGAGATATTCTTCCAACAATAACCCTTAGGATCAATCTTCTCCTTAAATTTTGATGTCATATTTCTCGAACAGGGTCCAGATGGAACAAACCTATAATATAAAAACAAATAAATTTATACCATTTTTAAAATTATAACCTATAACTTAATTATAACATATAATGGTAAATGTATTTTACTTACATATTATTAACTACTGTGATGTATTTTCTTCCATCGGGTCCCTCAACTCCAAGCTGGCGGTCGCCCCCTTCATTCACATTATTTACCCCTGATATCTCTGTCGATATAGGAGGAGTAAATGATGAAGGAGTGGCACATGGTGTAGCCTCATATGCCAGTGTAGTAGGTGGAGGGGGTGGAGGTGAATCATCAATAGGTGATGCAGTACCAGATCCTTCACCTCTACAGTATGAACCTCCGAATCGTGGTCTAAAAAATAGAGGTCTGTTAGTATCTTGTCTTCTCTTTGGTGCCATATTTTAACCTGAAATTAAATTTTGATTGAAATTTATAGAAATAATACATTTTCATTTCAATAATTTATACAATATATTAAAAACGTTTTGTTCATACAATATTCAATTACAAACATAAATTAATTGCTATCATCACTTAATTGTAAAGAAAATTCATCTTCTTGTTCTGAGGAATTTGAATCAAAATCTGACTTTTCTTCAGATCTCTAACCCTCTTCATCTTCTCCAGATAAAATTTCAACATATTCATTGCATGGATCATTCAAAGGTTCATTATCCTCATATACGACAGATGCATTTATTGCATAAGTCTTGTCCTGAAACACGTCACTTTCAACTCTCTGTTCTTCTTTTTCACGTGATTCAAAAACACCTTTTGCTTTAACTTTGCAAACAGCCAACCAATCTAACTTATCTTGTCGTAAGCTAGGAAAAGCGACATAATACACTTGAATAACTTGCATTGCCAACACAAAAGGTTGAAAATGTCGAAATCTTCTTCGCTTATTGATTTCAACGAGATTGTATCGATTATGCACTTTTGTACCGACATTTGGAGTTAGATCAAACCACTCACACCTAAATATCACAGTTCGCTTTATTGGCAATGCAGGGTACTCAATTTCAAGTATTTCAATTATTTTGTCATAATAATCAATCACTTCTCCTTGTATGCA
>JAOSBN010000179.1:55088636-55123091 GCA_027563595.1 Erythroxylum suave | reverse complement strand
GGCTATGCCTCAGTTGATCATCTTAATTAAACTTAATCAACTTAATTACCTTCAATGCTTCTGAGAGTACATACAGACCATCCCAGATGAAGTCTTGAAGGCTTGAATGGGGATAATAGACATCCTCTTGAAAAAAGAAAAACAAACACATGTAATATTAATTATCTAATTATGAGTGTGATGATAGCAGTATAATATGAATAGTGTACATGGATAGTTTCTTTGAAGATGAATTTAGAGAAATGAGTTAAGAACCTTTGCAAATAAATAACGAGCTTCTTTCCAGTTAATGGTTTCTTTCAAGTTAATTATTATTATTTACTCATAATTCCAATTGTTAATTAAATCGCTAACTTGAATTTATAGGAAAGCTAGGAAAAATCTGAGCCTCCGGTATCAATGGAATGCATCCAGACCAATCAAAAAGACCCAGTATCTGAAAAACCAAAAGATAGCCAAACATAATGTGAAAATATGTGATTATAAAACCTTATTTATAGCAAAATTTTCACTTCGACACTCCCTTTGACCCAACTTTTACAGATTTAGATTAACAACTTAAAAGAAGAAAGCAATTAAAATAGATTAAAAATGAAAAACTCAAACCTCCTCTAGAAGTTTCAACAGCTCGCGAGGAGCTAGCGTCGCCAGCAGCTGGTCTCCTGCGCATCCAATGAGTAGCAGTCGAACGAGATATTGTCTCTCTCCGAGGAGCCTGAAAATTTCACCACTCTATATTTAGAATCCAAATCAAATGTTAAGACCTCCGACATCCAGAATGAAGAAATGGGCCTGAATCAAAAATCGCAAAAGAATGGCTTAAATCAATTTTAAAAAACTTCAGTACCTTGACTATCTTCTTTTCCTCTTATTCCTAATTTCTGGTTCAACGGCGAGCTTATTTGCAAAGGCGAAGAGCTTGTTTTCAAAGCCCTCTCTCTATCTAATCTATCTATCTGAATTCCTCTCTCTAAAACCTGATGATCGCTTCTTCAATAAACTTCTAAATAGCTAACTAAGCCCGCAAAAGAAACGAAAGTAATTTAATTAAAAATTGGGAAGAGTGAGCGACTGAGTAAAAGAGTATGAGGCCTGGCGTTGGCTAAATTATGCCGATGGTGCATGTGGACTCTTAAATTCTACAACGTCATAAAGCTGAAGCAACTTTTGTCTAACAGTTTCATGATACCCACATTGAAAACAACACAATAGCACTTGTAGTAATGAAATTTATTTATTTTCAATTTAGTTTTCAATAATAAAATACTGTATTGAAATAAATGGAATTTATATTAGTAATTATTATTATGATAAAGAAAATAAAAATTTAAATTTAAATTAATTTATTATATTATTGATAATGACAAATCTAAATTTTAGACACTTTTTAACATATTTTTTAGACAATTTTTACCATCTTAACTAAATGTCTAAAAATTCTGCCAATTTTTAAATTATTTAAGACACTTATTATATGCGTCTAAATATAAGTGTCTAAAACCTTCTTATTTTGTTGTTGTGATAAAAGATACAGGTAACTACTTCTTTGTAATAATTCACTTTAAAAGTGTTTAAAGCTTCGCTCTTAATTTCTCTATTACATTACTTATTTTAAAAAAAGTTTTATCTCACATTGTTGGTACTTGTACTTTTCTCCTTTCTTTGCTTGAGTCATACTTGAATTTATCTTAAAGATTTGCCAAATAGATTAGCCCCTTTCATATATAGGAATTTGATCTGATTGCCGGTATTTCCATAGGAAAAGAGCTAGTCTCTTTTTCTATATCACATTCAATTAGATTAAGCCATCTGATTCTACCAAAACAACTAACGCATAGAGAACAACACAAATGCCAGAGAAAACACATCCTTTGTGCTTCTTTAAAATCAGCAAAATACACAACCCATAAGATAGTTCTGTAAAATCAGCAAAATATACAACCCATACGATAGTAGAAACCCAAAAATGCATCATTGGCTTACGCATCAAACAATGATTACCAACGGCGACCAATCACCCGTGACTAACCGGCGGTGACTGGCGTCATCCCTGTTGTCGCTTCCTTCGGTGACACGTCGTTGCTTCAACCGGACCACACCATCACTGCTATCGTCTGGGGAGGGAAGAGAAGGGATGAGTCGCGGCTGCTCCTTTCCTCTGGTGGTACCAAGGTTGCCTGGGAAGGAATCTTTCCCATTCCCTCTGCCGCCACCACCTAGGAAGGAAGCTCCCCTGCTCCCTACCGCTGCTGCTTCCTACTGTGGCATTTGTGTGGCAAAAACTAAAACAAAAAAAGTTTGTATCGGATGGGCTAATAAAAATGGACTTATGGGATCAGTCGTCGGTCTTTGTGGGCTATAAAAATGTTGGGTTAAATAGGCTTAATTGAGCTTACCATTTGGGTTAGTGTTTAGACCCATTTAAATGGGTTGGTAACAACAACGTATAGGCTGTTTATAACTTATATATATATATGATTTATTATAGTACATATTTGATAATATGGTAAATCAAAATTTAAAATAAGTTTTTAAATTCATAAATATTATGTTTATGAATTTAATGATATATTTAGAAATAAGTTTCTAATTAAATTTAAATTGGTAAGTTCATAAGTTGAATAATAATTAGAAAATGAGTTTCCAATTAAACATTATATCTAATAATTATAAATAATTTTCTCATTAAATAATAAATTAAATAGCTTGAAATTATTAGTATAATGAGAATTAGAAATAAGTTTCCAATAACAAATTTAATTTGATTGGTTCTATAATTAGAAATATGTTATTCCTCCCTGAGCTTATAACTGTATATAAGGAAATTTAGATGTCATTTAGTGAAAACAAATAAGGAAGTCCCATTTAAATCAAGTATCCTCGTACGATTCATCAAATATGGAAGGAATGAATTCATCTTCTATGTTTGGGATTAATCAAATTGTAATGATAATTACGTGATATACTGATCTTAATGTTTCAAATTATAACACTCGAACAATATCATATGATATTGTTACAAGTGAACAATTAGCTATGATCAAATTATTTCTTTATTGATGTTGGATAGCCACAATGATACACGAAACTTAAAGCCAAGTGGTATAGCAAACCTTAAATCCGAGGTATAAAGTAAGGTATAGATAGCTATCTCATTGAATTAATATTATTATATACATGGAATCAGTATTACTTATGTTCTGTCTTGAGTAAGGTCAGCTATGCTTATGCTATGATTTAAGCAAATGGGATTATGACATATAATGTCTATAGACACTGATTGCTATGACGTAATATGTGTTGCTTCAGTTCCCTCCCATAATTATTAGGATTTGCATAGTCGCTATAACTAACTTAAAATGGCACACAGGAACAAGCATTTTGTAAAGCATGTACAAGATTAATGTAACACTTCATAAAGAGGAACAAACATTTTGTAAGCATGTTTAAGATTAATATAACACTTCATAAATTGTCGTGAACCTCCACTAGAAGACGTCCATGCCGTGGACCGATAGTTGCCAAGAGTTGCTTGAATGATTCGATATATTATACATTAAATATTGTTGCACAACAATTGCATACTTGTGCTTTGCAAAAGCAAAATCTGAGTGCTTACATCTTTTCGCGATTACAATGACAATTTTCAATTAAAAAATTAGATAAGATTTAACTTAATAATCATTCATAGTATACTTTTATTATATTAGACAATGTGTAAAAATGTTATTTTATACATTCAATTTTAAAATTTATTTTTAAAAATTAGCAGACCGACTCATTAAAGTCAAGTCCAACCTAATCGCTCACAACTTTATAAAAAGTCTACAACTGTACACCATATTCTCTAATTTCTTATTTGGCGCTTTAGAAAAAGCTGCTTTACCTATAAATTCAATATTCCACGCTAGACATTAAATTATTCATGTGGAGCTAATTCCAAAAGGCAGCCACGAATTGAGGGGACCATAATCACTTCTTATTCCATGCCTAGTCTCCCATCAAATCATTTCCTAGTCTAAATTTATTTTATTTTAATTTAATAATTTAATATTTATAATTTGAATTTATATAATTAATAATTTATTTTTAAATATTTATTTACTAAATTTATTTTTATTTATATTTATATTTAATATTTTCTTATTTATAATTTAAAATTTAGATAACTAATAATATATTTTTAATTATATATACAACAACTAATAGTTTATTAAATCAACAGGCTTTTTAGTCATTTTATCTCTTTTCAACAACCGCAACCACACTTGCTAAACACCTATTTTCATGTTTCAGCAGTTACTAAAACAGCAATCCCAAACACATAAGTACTTATTGAAATATGTACTAATCATTTCAGCAAGTTGATTTGAACAGGTTATTAACTGCCATCACTTCCCCAAACCAAGCCATAATTTACCAAAATTAGTTTTTATTTTTGTTCCGTTTTCTTATAATAGCTTAATTTAACATTACCTAAACAATAATTTATGAAATAATTTTTTAAATATCCAATATCCAATTCTAAATAATAATATTAGTGTTAATAATTAAAATAGACATTAACAAATAATTATCAGTTTATAAATAACACTTTACAATTTTATTCTTAATCATTTATTTTAATAAATATAATGAAATTTTAATAATTATTAACAATTATTTTATAATATGTTAAAATAAAAATTAATTACCTTCATAAAATTAATCAATATTTAAATTTTATTTAATATTAATTAATATCAATAATAAAATTGTAACTGTATTAATATTAGCAACCAACTTAATATAATTTTATTTTATTTGAAAAACTAAAAATTCATAATAATAAAATAAAATTGGAATGAAACCTCTTCTAAAATATTAAATTAACATATTGATAAAAAAATAGTTTGGAATTTTATGTTTAAATTTAATGGAGCATCCATTCTATATTTCATGACATGAGGAGTTATAACTTTCTTTTTAATGTTCAATTTAATACTTAAGCTATTATAATTTTAAGAGAGTTTGTACTGTGGCAATGAAGGATTCTTAATGACATACTGAGTGATGTAAGACCTGACAATATAATACACCATCTTTGAAGAAAAAAGATGATCGTGACAGCACACATCTTAATTATTTATTTTGTATCATGGCGTGTAACGTGAAATTCCAAGTGCCATTTCTTTAGGTACATTCGAATTTTAACAGCAATTCAAATACTGATGTTTTTTATCCCAACAGGATATGCATACAACTCACCAGTAGTTGCTCTCTTGAGTTCCTTATGTTGTTCCCCCCTCATAAGGCGCACTAGACGCTATCTGAAGAGTCATTCTGTGTCAATTCGACCACCCCCAAACAATGATTATTATACAACGATAGATACGAAGATAATTGACTGCCCAATGTGAATCGCTGAAAAGTTAACTGATTACCATTTCAATTTTCAACACTTGTCCATTCTTAACTAAAATGTCAATGAGTCAGGTCAGATTCGAGCTACCTTTTGCCTAGCTCTGGGTTATAGTGGCTCGTAGTCTCGTTTAGGATGAGTAAGCCGACAGCTCAGCTTGTCACAAAAAACTTCTAAAACAACATCATTTTAGAAATAGCAAGCAAGCCACAAGTTAAATGGGTCCGATCAACTTAAGTCAAAAGTAGGCCAACAATATCTCCTAAGTTTACAATTGTAACCTTAAAGAGAAAATATTTGTTTGTAAATGGTCCACTTTGAGTTCAAAATTTTGACAATAACTATTTTAGTGGGACCAACAACTTTAAAGTCGGGATCAAATCCTCTGTTCTAGTAATGTTATTTTTATCATATTTTATTAAATCTCATCTATATATTTATTTAAACCTTACATAAATATATAAATAAGATTTAATAAAATAATATTAGAACAGATTAACTAGTCCGAAGACTTAGAGGTGTCTAAAAATCAGTCAGCTTGCTTTAGATTGATGGACCTCAAACAAGCATACTAGCAACCCGAATATGCTCTTTAGATACACGGATTAAATAATTCTTTGTTGCTGACGCCATAAATAAGCAATAGAACCAAGATTTTAAATTTTAAATTATGAGTTATATTACAGGATTATGAATATATTCAATAATTATAAAAGTTACATATATAAATGTGATAAATTATAGTAAATATAGTTTAGGATTTTGCTCTAAAAGACATAAACTTTTAACTCACATTTTTTTTCTTGAAAGCTCTACTGTTATTCGTTATACATATATAGTTCATAATGTATAATTGCGATAAAACCGTACTTAATTTGAATTTTATCTAAAATTTTCCAATATCTGAATTGTTGAATTTCTTCTTTATTTCTAAATTATGTACCAGACTGATTTCCAAGAGTCATTAAGGAAATCATTAAATCAGTCATTCCTTTTATTTTTTCCACTACATTTCAAGCTATGATTGGCTTTCTCCACCAAATTCAAAAGGTAATGCATATTTTCTATAGAAAAAAGGTCATTTAACCTCTTGGCAGTTGACACGTAAATTGGTTCAGCGAAAAGTGAAGCATTCTATGGAAAAAATGTACATTGTATAGTAGAATTGTCACAATTTTCCATCCGTGTAATACACAAAAGCCAAGTTGTTTCTCCGCGCCTCTGATTCACAACCCAAAAATTCAACATGGTGATCTAATTAGGTGCCATGTATCTGGACAAATTATGTATCCCAGGCTGTCACCATCTACTAGTCTACGTACTAGGAGCTAAGCAAAGCACCATTCAGGGCGCGGTTTAGCAGTGACATATGGAGATAAAAGAATGTCAATTTGTATTACCGTAATTAAACAAAGAAGGCTTGCAATGCTAAGCTGTTACCATAATTGTAATCACTATGGTATTTCACCACAACTCATTTTACAACTTTTAAGTTTATATATAACCAAGGCTTATTATCATTTTTTTTCCACCATACAAATTCTGAAATGAAATGGCGATTTATCATTTTATTCTTCAAATTTGTTTGGTATAAACCTGTGCGGTTTAGTATGATTCTCCAATTTATAAGAGTACAGCCTAAAATCTCTAATTTTTTATAATTTCTTGATTTATTTCAAAAATGCTTATGCCCTAAATTTGGGTAACACTCACGAGTCTTTACTTCATCGCTCTTCAAGTAACGAAAATGAAAATCATTTTTCACTCGAAATGCCATTCATATATTGTTAAGTCTGTCTACATGACATGTTGACGATAGTGATTTGAACTTCTAGATCACAGTGTAAGTTTGGACAAATTTCTCATTTATCTTTTAAACAAGGGAGGAACCCGTCTTTCAAATTTCATCTAATGTTAGTACTATCACAATATCATAAATATGCTTTTTTTTGATATGTTGTCCCAGTGTCTGGATTTCTTAGCAGGACCATTCCTAACATTTTATAGGTTTTGGGTGAAGTAAAATAAATGACTCCAATAAATCAACAATATGCAATTATAAAACAATCAAACTAGAAAAAGAATAAAAACACCTATATAGAATTAGAAGAAGTATACAGATACAACAGAACACCGATAACTTGACAATATATCACAAGGATATATCAATGATATTATAAAAAAATAAAAAGTAAAATTTAATATCCTATATTAAAAATAAAGAAACAAAGAGCAAATTTTAATTATAAAGAAACATTAATTTTTAAAAATACAAGAAATTAACATACCTAGGAACGATCCTTCTTAAATCATGATCTTAAAAATCTTAAATACCAATTTCAATACTTTTACTTTTTTCTATTTTATCTTTATGTATGTAGTGAACTTTTACATCATTATTCTAATGATTAAGAATATTATTTATATTTTTAATTACTCTATTATTAATTATTCATACACTAACTTACCTCTATTATTAATTATTCATACAAATTTTCAAATTTGACTCTAATCATATTATTACTAAACTTATGTGAATCTCTATAAGCATACAAATCCAATAATTATTACGATACTTGAGACAAAGTATAATGAAAATTGTAGTTATAAAAACTAAATTATTTATTAATATTTAATTATATTTCTATAAATAATAAGTAATCTAAAAATAAAAAAGAAGAAATACAAATAAAGTAATAAACACAATATAATTAATATTAATTTTTTAATTTAAAATGCTAAATCAAAGTGCCACTTCTTTAAGTACATTCGAATTTTAACAGCGAGTTCAAATACAAATATGTTTTTTTTATGCCATAGGATATGCATACAAAAGTTGATAGGTGTGGTTCCATATTCGATACTCAGACTTGATTAAGAAAAAATGCATAAGGTTAAAATGTTGTAGTTTAACTTCTTTAAGTAGAAACTGTTTTAATTTAAGGAATTTATAAATAAAATTTGGTTTAATTACATAGTAGTCTATAACATATTTTATCGAAGTTCATAACTGAGTTACTTGGAAACTCAGAGAAACAGGAGCCGCTAATACGTCTTTAACGGGTAGCTCAGATGGGGGTGGAAGAATTATAAGTGCCTCCAACTCTTTAAGGTAAGAAGTTTAAGTTGCAGATTGAAAAAATACTCTGAAATTCTTCTCAAGGTTCTTGAGATTATATACGAGCAAAAGTTTCTAAAATTATTTTAACATTTTCTAGAAAATATTCAAGAATATATAATATTTAAATATGATTTAAATTACACTTCTTAATAGTTAGAAAATTTAACCGTATAAAAAATTATTCTTACGATAAGATTTCACTAATTTATTACTTAATTAAAATCTGAAAAATCCTTATAAGCTTAATTAAAATACCAAAGAATACTTATAAAACTGGACTGCATCTGACCATTGATAATTAAATCTATAACTCTTTTTTCTCGGAAGGAATTCGCACCAGACGCTATCCGAAGAGCCCCTAAACATTAATTATTATACAAAAATAGATACGAAGGTAATTGACTGCCCAGTGTGAATTGCTGAAAAGGTGACTGATTACGGATTACCATTTCAACGCGTATCTATCCTTAACTCTATCCGCTAGATAAATATCTCGAGTTTACAACTCTATTGGCTGTTTAGTTAAGTTTTTACAATTTTTTTAAAGAAAAATTAGTGTTTACTGTAAAATAAAAATGTATTTTTTAAATAAATATAACTTTTTTGACAGTTAAAATATAGGTTTTTACAAAACTTAAATTTGGAGCTTCTCAAAAAAGTATTTTTTCAGATAAATTTTTCAGATCAATTAACGAGTATATTTTTAGTTCCTTTTACCTATATGCTTTACATATAATTCCTACAATGCCTATAAACACATATTCACTGTTATTTTGAGATTTATATAATATTATTTTAATTTTTATATGTTTTAATATTTCGATTAAAAATATGTTTTAATAATTATTTTTGATATTAGTTTTACTTATGTCGAAGGAAGAGTCTCAAGCGGAGACTCCTTCTCATCCCGACGATGAGACCTAAATTAATTGGGTCGGACCGGACGAATAACTTGAACTGGATCGGATCTATCTTTAGCCTTTCTTCCTGATGGGTCTGGCTCATACATTTTTATTTGGACTCATCTTCAAAAGCTGGACTCAATCAACAAACTGACTCAAGCATGATTTTCTTGTTTTTTTTATTTTTCCTTTATTCCTTTTCTTTATTCAGTTGTAGTTCTGTTTTTACAATATCTGTTTGTTACAGATTGTTGTAACAAACTCGTAGGCTAGCTACAGTCTATATATTGCTCTCCTTACATTAATGAAAAGTTGAGGCAATTTTATTCCATTTATCATCGTCTCCTTCTTCTCAACAACTTATGTTATAATTCATATAAAAGATTTAGTTGATATTAAACAGTCTATTATATGAAGCTTTTTTAAAAAAGTTCTTTTTTAAATGACAGTCAATACAGTCAATTAACTTTTTAAAAAAGCTCTTTTCAAAAAATTTTCAGTGACAAAAACTTTACTGATATAAACTCAACTAATCAGACAATTAACCTGGAAGAGAAAAGATTAGTTTCGCTGTAGGACTCATCCACTTTGAGTCTAAAATTTTGACAACAACCATTCAGGTGGGAACAACAAGTCTAAAGTCAAAAAGTCTAAGAGGGTTGGTTTGTTTTAGGTTGACAGAGTTGAAACAAATATAGTTAGCAACGCGAATATGCTCTTTTGATACATGGATTTAATAATTCTTTGTTGATGACGCCATAAATAAGCAATAGAACCGAGATTTTAAATTATAAATTATCAGTTATATTACGGGGTTATGAACAAATTCAATAATTATAGAAGTTACAGATATAATTGTGCTAAATTACATTCGTTATAAAATTACGACTATAGTTACAGTTAAAGATTATAATTTAAAACACAAATTAAACGTAAAATTAATTTTTTATAATTACAGTTGAAAAATATAATTTAAAATACAAATTAAACGTAAAATTAATTTTTTAAAGAATTATTCTCGTTATATATATATATACACGCACATACTTAATTTTAATTTAGTCAAAATTTAGCTTGACTTTCTTCTAAATTTATCCGAAATTTGAATTGTTGAATTTTGTCTTTGTTTTCAAATTATTGATCAAATTGATTTCCGAGAGTCATTAAAGAGATCATTTAATCATTCAATCACTCAATCATTCATTCCTTTTATTTTTCCGCATCAGTTCAAGCTACAATTGGCTTTTTCCATGGAATTCTAAATTTAGTCGATATTTGCTATACAAAAAAAGGCCATTTAATTTTAACCACCTGTACATTTTATAGTGGTATTTTAACAATTTTCGTCTTTGTAATACTCTTTAGTAGGTAGGAATAGCCGAATAGGATAGCGCAACGAAAAAGCCAAGTTGTTTCTCCCCGCCTCTTTTTCACAACCCAAAAAAAACAACATGGTGATCTAATTAGGTAAAACGTATCGCGACAAATTAAGTATTCAAGGCTCTCACTATCTAGAACTACCTAGTTGTGAGCAACTCCATAAGCGAAATAAAAAGCGCAACAAAAGGATGAATTTTTCAATACCACAAAATCATCACGTTAATCTTTTCCAACCAACAAAAATGTCACCCACACACCTTCAGTTGTTCACCAAATTCCATAAACTCATGATCACGCACAACTTCTAATTGTACCCCCAAGCTTTACACCCATATGACACACCACATACTTCTCAAGATAGACTTCAATTCAAGATAGGATTCTTTCAAAACTAGAATATTATCTGAATAGCTTTTGAATCTCAGTTAAACAGGGATTATTAATTATCTATGATTTTCCAATTAATAAAAAATCAAATAAGTTAAATTTATAAAATTATGCCAAAATAACATAAGTAGATATATATATATCATATATCATATATCTAACAATCTATATATATATATATATATCATATATCATATATCTAACAATCTCTTTCTTTATGACATATTTGTCACAAATACTAAGCTCTCCCTTAATGGCATAAATTGGACATATAGGAATCAGATTCACAGGTGTGGTAAATGCTCCCCCTTAATCCAATATCAAAAACGAAAGTGTACAAAGCGAAAAGTAAGTCAATAGACATAGATATATATGTTCTTCCGCTTTTTGACAAAGGATGCCAAAAATAAAAGTTAAGAGCTACCAGAAAGTTAAAGAACCCGCTGCTTTAGTTGGTGCAGATAATCAAGTTCCATTTGAAAGATTCCTTCAATTTGCTGAATCTCAGTGAACAAACTAGCGTGAGGATTAATAAAGGACGTCCCCGAGGCGTCTGAAGGACCCGACGTGATGTATGGCAAGTCCATTACATATGGTTGTTTGAAAATTCTCGGAGAAATGTTCATCAAGGGAATCGATTCAAGAATGCTTGACTCCAATTGAGTGACTCCATTTTCATATAGAAATTGAGTTATCAAACAAGGAAAGTATAGTCGAGAATGTGACTTTCCCCTAGTAGCCAACATAGCCTTAATTATAAGTCGGCCCAAATTTAAATGAACCTTGGTACCAATGACATAGACTAGTTTGGCCTGTGCTAAATAGACCAAAACAACATGTGTATTAAGCATCTAATTAGCCAAAACCAACTTAAAAATCATAAAATACTTTTGAGTTGGCATAGATGAATGGAGCACTAAACAAGACAGCCAGGCATTTAACTTGCCTTTGGTTAACATAGTGGTTATCACATCATTTAGAGCAGCCCACTCATCATCATAATTTCTATCCCCATCCAGATTATCAAACCTCATAAACATATTCAGTCAATCAGCATCAAAGCTAATCATCCGATCCTGCATATACACTAATTTATAATTGAATGCAGTATCAATCAAAATGTCACCAGTCAAATAGTAATAGAATTGTTTTACTAAATCTAAATCATAGTGTTGTGGTAGCAATGCTGCTTGTAGTAAGTTCCTTTCTGATAAGAGTATCCAGATTATAATCACGAAATTCATCCAAGTTAATATGGCGATCAAGAGCAAACCCGATATTGCTGAAGCTATCCCATTTGTCCTCAGCGACAAAAGTGTAAAATGTGAAGGATGAAACATTTCCTATTGCTATATGGTTAGAAGAAGTGCGTCGAGGTGGGCGTACCATTTTTCGAGCCATCTTTTTTGTCCTTTTCCCATGATCAGTAAAAGGAACTAGAGGAGAAGCAATTGGTGGTACTTTTGCATTAGGGGCTGCATTAGAATCGGAATAGGTTTCTTCAACCATTGAGGATAATACCCGAACAACATCATCAACTGAATATGGTAATCTCTCCCAATTTGAAGTGGTGTCGGGAATGTCAATGGGGGTGCTTGAGGATGACCCATCCTCTATCAATTTCGTTCCCAACTTCAGATTCAGTAGGAGACGACTTGGACATCGAATGCACACCACAGATGCCTTCCCCACTACAATTGAAGGTGACTTTTCTTTGTTCTTACCCATTCTAAACACAAAAGGCAAAAGGCCAAACCAAATAAGAAAAGTGATGTTGGAAAAAGGGATAAAAATATACCCAAAAAGAGGTGCCCGTGAGAAGTACAAAGCCACATTGCTGAAGAGGTTAAGAATATTTGGTTAACAAAAAATTATAAGATGATGATGAATAGCC
The DNA here is from genome assembly GCA_027563595.1 of Erythroxylum suave. NCBI lineage: Eukaryota > Viridiplantae > Streptophyta > Magnoliopsida > Malpighiales > Erythroxylaceae > Erythroxylum > Erythroxylum suave. The sequence goes on along the minus strand of JAOSBN010000179.1, from coordinate 55,110,006 downwards.
ATCGATGATACCTTTAAGTTTGCCAAACCAAATGCTTGAAAATCAAAGGAAGGAAAGAAGACATAGTCGTAGATGCTTTGGTGACAACAGAAATAAGATGATAAAAACTAGGGATTTTAATCCCTTTTGTAAAAACATAACATTTTGTTTTTTAAAGAATACATTAGATATGTAGGGTACAAAGTCCCAAGGCCCCTCGAAGAAGTTTGAACCCGATTGCATCAAGAAGTTTCTTAAAGATGTCCGCCAACTACTTTTTTGCAGATATGTGTGACAAGATAACTATTTTGTTCTCCACAAGCTCTCCGATAAAGTGGTACCTCAAATCAATGTGTTTCGTCATAGAGTGCTAAACTGGATTCTTCGAGATGTCTATGACACTCTTATTATTGCACATAATTGTTAACATATTTTTATCAATCCCGTAATCTTCTAACATCTGCTTCATCCAAAGAACTTGTGAATAACAACTGCTTGGTAGCGATATATTCAGCCTCTGCAGTTGATAGTGAAATTGAGTTTTGGTTCTTGCTATACCACGAGATTAGATTGTTACTTAAAAAGAAGCATCCTCTTGAAGTGCTTTTCCGATCATCTAAATTTCTAGCCAAATCCGCATCACTATATCTGGCTAGCTAAGATGTAAAGTCAGATGCATACCATATTCCAAAGTCAGATGTTCCGTTTACATATCTGATAATCCTCTTTACAGTTGTTAGATGTGTTTTTTTCAGGTTGGCTTGATAGCGAGCACATGCACTGACGCTGTAAAAGATATCTGGACTATTTGTAGTCAAATATAATAAACTTCCGATCATGCTCTGATATAGACTGACATCAACGCTTTTACCATTCTCATCTCTGTTTAGCTTCATTAAGACACTCATAAGTGTTCTCGCATGTCTAACATTCTCAAGACCGAACTTCTTTATTAAACTCTTGGCATATTTGGTTTATGATATAAAAATTTCATCCTTCGCTTGTTTAATTTGCAAACCCAAAAAGAAATTCAGCTCACCTACCATACTCATTTCAAATTTGGATGTCATTAATTCAACAAATTCATCTACCATCTTCAGATGTGTGGAACCAAACATAATGTCATCAACTTACATCTGAGCAATCACTAAATCATATTTAAACTTTTTAATAAATAGAGTTTTGTCAAAACTACCTCGTTTATATCCTTGTTTGATGAGATAGTGTGTGAGCCTTTCATACCATGCCTTTGGTACTTGTTTGAGACCGTAAAGAGCTTTCTTTAGCTTCAAAACGTGATCAGTATGGGCTGAATCAATAAATCCTTTTAGCTGCTTGACATATACCTCTTCCTGTATAAACCCATTCAGAAACGCACTCTTCACATCCATCTTATAGAGCTTGAAGTCTTTTATACATGTTATACCCAATAGTAATCTGATAGACTCAAGTCGTGCCATTGGTACAAAGGTTTCGTCAAAGTCTATTCCTTTAACCTATGAATATCCCTGAGCTACTAAACTTGCTTTATTTCTGGTTACGTTGCTATTTTCATCTATTTTATTTCGAAACACCCATTTTGTTCCAATCACGTTGACATTCGATAGTCCTGGCACCAATGCCCATAAATCATTCCGTGCAAATTGAATCAATTTATCTTGCTTGGTTGCTGCCTAGAACTCATCTTATAGAGCTTCTTTAACATTCTTTGGCTCGAATGAAGATGTGTAGCACAAGTGTTCCATAAGTTCTCGATAATCAACCCTTTTTCTTTCCCTTGTTTTTCTTCTTTCATTGACATCTCCAATGACGTTCTCTACTGAATGATTTCTTTTGATTCGAGAGGGAGAATCTCGGTTCAAATCTGTTTCTCTCGAGTTTTGAACATTTAAAGGAACAATTTCCATATCAAGTGTTTTGGTTGATTCATCATCTAAAGTAACCGACAGTTCTTCAATTCTCGCAGTTATTTCCTCAACATCAACTAACTGTAGATCTGGCCAAATTTCAATCTTATCTCGTTACTTGTTTGAGCTAGTTTGGAGGGTCAGTATGTAGATTTTCTTCTGCTACGTGATCACTCAAGTATGCATGATGAGGTAAAATATCTAACCTTTTTGTGTGGCACTCTTATTTGTTTACCCATTTGGCACGCACTACAAATTGATTTCCCTTCTTTGTTCATCATGGGTAGACCCTTCACAGCTTCCAATGTCGTCAACTTGCTAATGAGTTCAAAGTTTATGTGTCCAAGCTTTTGATGCCATAGATCAATGTTATTGTTGTGTGTGGCTAATTTATAAGTGGTCATGACGTGCAACATGTAGCAATTCTCAGCTAATTGCTTGCCATTCACAAGACATTCTCTTTGTTCAGTTAACATCTTGCATTCATCACTTGTAAATTTAACTAACAAACCATCATCACAAAGTTGGCTTATACTCACCAAATTGGCTTTTAGTCCATCGACATGGAGCACATTCTTGAGAGGACGTAATCCATCCTTGTATAATGTTCCTCTACCAATCATTGAAGCCTTCTTTCCATCTTTAAAGGTCACATGACCATCTATATAATTCTGATAATTGGTTAAGTAATTCTTTTCCCCTGTCATGTGGCCTGAACATTTACTATCAAAATACCAACCATTTTGAAAAGTTGCCTTCATCGATTTAAGAACCACAAGAGCTTGCAATTGACTATTTTTAACCTAAGTAGCTTTTGGTATTGAGGGCGGATGTTGAGATTTTTGTGAGGGACGTAAAATTCTTCGACTTTGGCTACTTTGAAACAATATCTGTAGTAACTGGTAACATCTTGGCCTTATATGCCCGATAACTCCGCAGAAATGAGATAAGGGTACGAATCTTTGATTCTTTCTCTATGATTCTTTTTCTCGAACAGATCTGGATATATTATTTTTATCCTCATTCACCTTAGAGCACTCATCCTTATAGTCAATGCCTTGAAGATTCCCCTTTAACCTTACAGATTTCTATTAACTTTTCTGACTTTTCTGTGCCTCCATTCAACATTAATCCCTTTTTGGTACTTACCAATCTCATTATAGCTTCACCAAGCTCGTCTAATGCTAATATCAATTTCTTCTCTAACTCTTGGATGATATTCTTCATGGGGAGATTCTCTTCCTTCAACCTTTCATTCTTTTTACACGTTTTCATCCATTTTCATTTATAGCTTTGCAACCCTCATAAATATTCTCCTTTTTATCATCTAAGCCAATTTCATCACTTTCATAATCTGATATTGGGTCTTGAGCTGAGCTGAGTTGTCTATGTTTTTCTTAAAATTTTCTAATTTTCCTTCTTTTTTGTCTTCATTTACTTCCTTCTCAGTTACTGTTAAGCAAGTAACTAGAATTTTAGTGTATAAACGCAACACCATTAGCGATTTCTTCTTCACTACCATATTCACTCTCAAATTTATTCTCACTCCAAGTGTCCCTAAAGGATTTTCCTTTTCGCTTCTTCAAAGTATTAGCACATTCGGCTTGAACGTGCCCAAAGCGTTGACACTCATGACATTAGGTTCTCTTCACCTTCCTTTCACCCTGTTGAGTTTTGGCTTGTTGTTTGATGAACTCCAACCATATTGTCTAAACTCGGGTTTATCCTTTTTCATTCTTTTTAGCCATTTACCAAAATTTTGTGTGAGTAGCACCAAATTCTCATTCTCATCAGATTCATCTTCCGCATCATTCACACCTTTTCCAGTTTCAACCTAGAATGTCAATCCTTTGCTTCTTTCTTACTTACTCCTTAAACGATTCATTTCAAAATTTGTAAGAATTCCAATTACCTTCTCTAATGACAGATCATTAATGTCGTGGGCCTTCTCTATAGTTGCAATTTTCGGAATAAATATCGGAGGTAATGATCTCAACGTCTTCTTGACTAGTTTCAAATTGGAATATTTCTTCCCGAGTTGATATGCCTGATTCGCTATATCGCGCAATATTTCATGAAAGTCCCTATTAGTCTCATTTTCATCCATCTTCAGTTCTTCAAACCTCACAGCTAACATCTATAATTTTGATGGTATTATAAATTTAGACCTTTCATGAGTAGTCCGCAAAGCATCCCACGCTTCTTTAGCTGATTCACAAGCTGATATCATTGAAAAACGTCATTCATTAACAATACTAAAAATTGCATGCATTGCTTGTGAGTTTCCAAGTGCACTTTCTTCTTTGGCTCTTGTTCATTTATATGGGTCTTTTTGAACTATCTCTCCTTTATTGTCAGTAATCATCGGATGCGTCTACCCATGTACTACCGAATGCTATGCTTTTGTACCCTAAGCTTAGATGAAGATGTGATTTCCATACAGGATGGTTAGATTCGTCCAACATTGGTGGTTTGGTGGTCGATGCACCCTCTTTTATAGCCATGTTCATGAAACTCATATCTGCACCAACTTGATACCAAGTTCTGATTTGGTAACCCGCTCTACTAATAATTGAAAAATCGTATAAATGGTTATTTCGCAAACTTTCTGACCTCTTCATGGAAAACACAAATAAAACAAAATTAAAAGCACCAAATTAAACACTACCGAGATTTATTAATGCAGTCTACATCTGCGGGGCCCTCACCCAGCTTAATAAATTTCACCAAAGTGCAATAGATTTACACAAGGCCTCACTAAGCTAGCACTACTCAATCCTTGTAACTATCTCTCAACCTCACTTCTCGTAAAAGATTTTCATACCTAATAACACGACCTCCTAATTGGTCGTGTTAACCTCAACAGGGGGATTTTTCTAAACAAATTTTAATAGAAGACAATTAATCAAACAACTCAAGTGATCAATCAACTAAGAACAGAACAATAATACACTTGATATAAAAGCGAAAAACAACTTCTCGAAAGATTAAGCTCTAATGAAATAAATCTGGAAGTCGTCGTAACAACAATAGGTTGATGCACGTAGAAATTTGAACCAAGTCACAACTGCACACATAACACACAATCTATAGCAGTAATTGGACGTAACATACAAAATAGTCCAGCCAAGAGCCACTCCACAAAGATGAACGTCCAACTTAATCAACACCACATAAAATCAATGTAAAGTTGTGGATCTCTTGACTAGAAAATACACACACAATGCACTAGAACTACCCAGTCATGAGCAACTCTAAAAGCTAAATAAAAACGCAACAGAAGGATGGATTTTTCAGCAACATAAAATCATTACGTTAATCTTTTCCAACTAACAAAAATGTCACCCACACACCCTCAGTTGTTTACCAAATTCAATAAACGCATGGTCACACACAACTTCCAGTGGTACCCCCAAGCTTCACGTGATGTGCCACACACCCTCTCAAGATAAACTTCAATCCAAGAGAGGATTCTTTCACAACTAAAAGATTATCTATATAGCTTTTGAATCCAAGTTAAGTAGGGTTATTAATTAGCTATGATTTTCCAACTAATAAAAATATCTTATATTTTTATTAGTTGGAAAATATAAGATATTTTTATTAGTTGAATCAGCACCTGGAAGTGGGTTCTCAAAACCTAGGTAGTAGTACAGAGGGAGATCAGAAGGATATTGAGATGAACACCCAGGCTTAAATGGTGTTTATCCTTATTTGAAATCTGTTAATTATGTCTATTCTCAATTGGAATTGTCAAGGGGCTAGAAACAAGGCTTTTAAGCCTATTCTTAAGAATCTCATTCAGATGCATAGGCCTTTCATGGTTGTACTTCTCGAAACAAGGATCAGTGGAGAGAGAGAGCTGATAAATTGATCAAGAGCTTGAGGTTTCACTACTCTTTTTGAGCGGAAGCAGAAGGATTTTCAGGGGGAATATGGTTGCTGTGGAGGTTTGTGTCTTGGCAGCCCACCGTCAATTCATTCATGTTAATATTGAGAGAACTGGTTATTTGTTTTATTTCACTGCAGTGTATGCAAGTCCGAAGTATCAATTACAACAATACCTATGCTCTAACATCAGAAAGATTGCAAGAGTTGTCAGTAAGCCATGGATTATAGGGGTGACTTTAATGTGAAGTTAGAGGATGTCGATAAGCGTGGGGGAGCTCAAAACCAGCCTGTGGTAAACAAGTTGTTTCGTGATTGTATACAGAAATGTAGTTTGCAGGATCTTGGGTTTTGAAGGATCTCGGTTTACATGGAAACAAGGGAACACATTGGCCAGATTAGATACAGTCTTTTGTTCGGATATTTGGTGTGAAAGTTTTTGTATGACTAACGTTATACACCTCCCTTTTCTGAAATCTGATCATCGCCCCCTTCTTGTTAAATTTGATCAGTCGGTGCAGATTATGCGGAACCCTCGACTATTTCATTTCTAAGTAGCTTGGATGACTGATACTAATTTTATAGAGTTTATTCATGAGAACTGGAGGCCCATTCGGTCAGATTTTAATGACACTTTGACGGCTCTTTCAATGAAACTTCAATACTGGAATGGAACTGTGTTTGGTAACATCTTTAAATAGAAAAATCGTTTATGGGCCAGATTAGTAGGGATTCAAAGACAGCTGGAAATTGAACACTCGAAGTCCCTAAAAGATCTGGAGTGCCATCTTCGGGAAGAATTAGAGAAAATCCTCTATCAGGAAGAAGTTTATTGGCATCAACAATCACGCTGTACTTGGTTATCGCATGGAGACAGAAATACCAAGTTTTATCATAGCATAACTATGGCGAAAAGGAGGTGTACGAGGGTGGAGTATTTAAAAGATGAGTCCGGGACAATTACCCAGGATGTGGAAGTGTTGAAATACATGCGAGATTTCTTTGCTCAATTATATACAGAAGAGGGTGCCCATCCTGAATTATTTCCTATTAGGGATGGGTTTAAGAGGCTTTCTCATATTGCAAAGCTGATAAGTCGTCCAGTACTACTTGAAGAGGTAAAAACAACAGTTTTTAACATGGCCCCTAATAAAGCCCCTGGGTATGATGGATTTCATGCTATTTTCTTCCAAAAACAATGGGACACTGTCGAGCCTGCTCTAGTAGACTTCGTGCAAAGCTGTTTTAAGCACGAATCCTGGGAGTCTTCAATCAACAAGAAGATATTAGTGTTGGTGCCAAAGATCCCCACGCCAATTTCTATGTCCCATTTTAGACCAATCAGCTTGGGTTCGGTGGTATACAAAGCTATCTCTAAAGTGGTGGTTAATCGTATAAAGCCTTACCTCAAAGACCTTGTCAATCCTATACAGTGTAGTTTTGTTCCGGGGCGTTTGATTATTGATAATATTATTCTTGCGCAAGAGGTTATTCATACTATGAGGAAGAAAAAAGGTCAATGAGGATATATGGCGATTAAAGTGGATCTGGAAAAAGCATACGATCGATTGAATTGGGAGTTCATACGGGATACGCTAATAGATGTTGGGATGCCAAATGATTTGATCGCTTTGATCATGAAGTGTATTTCGTTAGTGTTTATGCAGGTTAATTGAAATGGAGAACTTTCCGACTTGTTTACTCCTTCTCGAGGCATCAGGCAAAGAGACCCTCTATCACCACATATTTTTGTTTTATGCATGGAGCGATTGGGACATTTAATTAATAAAGAAGTAGCCAAGGGAAGATGAAAGGCCATTGGATTGAGCAGGAATGGACCTAAGCTGTCGCATCTGTTCTTTGCTGATGATTTAGTTCTCTTTGCTGAAGCATCCATAGACCAAGCTATCATTATACAAGAAACCCTCGGGACTTTTAGTTGCTTATTGGGACAAAAGGTAAGCAAGGAAAAAACTAGATGCTACTGCTCCCCAAATATCTCGAGAACTAAAGCTCAGAATATTAGTAGATTTCTGGGATTTCAGTTGACTAGCCATCTCGGGAAGTACCTTGGGGTTCCCTTAATTCATGAAAAAACTTCCAAGAAAAATTATCAATATATTGTAGACAAGGCTCAGGCTCGGCTTTCAGGTTGGCATGCTAAGCAGTTGTCACTAGCTGGCAGAATTACACTTGCTAAACCTGTATTAGCAGCGCTTCCTATTTATACCATGCAAACTGTCAAACTTCCCCGTCAGCTTTGTGATGATTTAGAAAAGGTTACGAGGAACTTTATTTGGCATTCAGGAAATTCTGCTAAAATCATTAACTTAGTGAGTTGGGATGTTGTGTGTAAGTCTAAGGAAAGGGGCGGCCTTGGTATAAGAAAGATCCGTGAAAATAATGATGCTCTTCTTTCTTAGCTGGGATGGTCTTTAATTAATAGGCCTGAAGCTCTGTGGGTACAGGTACTAAAAAATAAATACAAGTTTCATGCCGAATCACTTCCTACACACTTAGAGCCTAAGGAGGTCGATGGTGTGGCGTGGTATAGCTTCTACTTTACAATAGGTTCTTCGTGGCATAAAATGGAAGATTGGGAATGGTAAATCAGTTCGGTTTTGGTTGGATGTGTGGGTGGATGACTTGGGTCCGCTAGTAAGACATATTATTAAGCCGATTCCGGCTGAGATTATCAATCTCTCAGTTGATTATTTTGTGAGTGCAAGTGGAAGTTGGAATTGGAGCTTATTTCAGGAGTTTCTCCCATCCTCAGTATGCATGTACGTAGCTGGTATTCTCCCCCCGAATTTTTCTTTGGGCCCCGATAAGATTGTATGGGGGGCTTCAAAAGATGGCTTGTTTTCTACAGCTTCAGCTTATAATTTAATTGAGGATGAAAATAATAAAGGTTGTAGTGGATTCTGGGACCTGGAGTGGCGATGGATTGGTCCACAACGCATTTGATCATTTCTCTGGATCCTATCTCGTGGTTGTCTTCTCACTAATCAGCAACGTGTCAGGCGTCATATTGCCACCGATCCAAGTTGTGGTTTATGTGGAGATATCGAAACTTGCATGCATGTGGTACGAGATTGTACAAAGGTGAAAGTCATTTGGCTATCATTGCCGCCGACAAACATGCGGCACACGTTCTTCTCTTTGGAGTTACATGATTGGATGAAGCTTAATCTTCAGAGCAAATGTTAGCATCATGGCCTTGCATGGAATACCATCTTTGGGGTGACATGTTGGTTCATTTGGTACTGGCGAAATCAACGAGTTTTTAATCCAAGCTTTCGGTGGCCAGTCAACCAACGTTGTACTATCCTTGAGTATGTTGTTTGGATTAATAAATCCTGGGAGATGCAAAGTCGAGCTGTGCTTGATCCTGACATTAGGTCAGTGAAACTTGTGGGATGGTCCCCGCCGCCAAGTGACTGGGTACATCTAAACACAGATGGAGCTTTTAAACGTTCTACCGGAGCAACCTTTGCAGGGGGTCTCATTCGTGATTGTTCCGGAAAATGGCTAGGCGGGTTTGTTCAGAAAGTTGGAAGATGCTCTTCCGTAGGAGCTGAGTTTTGGGGGGTTTACTCAGGGTTACTTCTTGCCTAGGACCTTGGGTATCGACAAATTGAGCCAGAAACTGACTCGCTGGTCGTGATTAATACGCTTTCTTCTTCTATGAAGTCGACGGCATCAACCAACTCGGTTGTTCAAGGTATTTTGGGCCTCTTGTCCAAATTTTGGCTAGTTCAAGCACGACACACCTATAGGAAAGGTAATCGTTGTGCGGACTGGTTAGCCAATTTTGGCCCCTCGTTTGGTATTGGTATCACTTCTTTGACAGCCCTTCCATCAGGATGTTTAAGCATCATCCTTGAAGATATAGCGGGTGTAGCCTTACCGTGCTTATGCTTGTAACTTTTGTTTCGGTTTTTCTTTAGATCAAAAAAAAAAAAAAAAATCTTATAAGTCCAATTTATAAAATTATGCCAAAGTAACATAAATAGATATATACAACATATATCTAACAACAAGCATAGACGCAAGCATTCTATGGAAAATTTTAAATTCGCGCTTATACACAACCTTGCATTTATTTTCCAACAAGATAACGATCAGACACACGGGAGAGCATAACACTATCAAGGTGTAGCTCTTATTTTAGATATACATCATACGCATTTTAACTAAGCCAGTCATATATGGGATGATGACTCAGTTAGCTGTTGGAGGCCTGTGGGGAGGTTTGTGTGGAGGCTTATAGGGCGGTCGATAAGGGGATTTATCGACATGCGGTGGATTACCCTCTACATCCTCAGATAAATGGTGGCCATGAGGAGGTCTATGTTTTGGTGGAGGCTTCCTTCCCTTGCCCTTACGAGTTCCATGGTAGCCTTCCAAGTCCTCTTCCAAAAGGTGGCGATCATGAGGAGGCCGCTTCTTGCCCCCCGGAGGTCGATGGGAACCTTCTAAGTCCTCTGCCAAAAGGTGGCGATCATGAGGAAACTGTTTTGGTGGAGGCTTCTTGCCCCTTGGAGGTCGATGGTAACCTTCTAAATCCTCTGCCAAAAGGTGGCGATCATGAGGAGGCCTATGTTTTGGTGGTGGTTTATGTCCTTTATGCTTTGGAGGTTCATCTGGGTGATCATGTCCCTCGAGTTCCGATGGTGGTTTCTCGCCTTCAAGTTCGTGAGGTGGTTTGCCTCCTCGGTGTTCTGGTGGTGGTCTTACTGGGTAACCTCTACGAGGCTTTTGATCAAGATCAGCAAAAGATAGGGGAGTGGAGAGAATCACTGTCCCAATTAGGAACAAGAAGACTAGAGTAAAGTGTTTGTGAGACATTTTGTTGATTCGATTGCTGTTGTTTTGGTAGTGCAAATCTTGAAGGGTTTCGAGGCCTTTTATAGTGCACAAGGTGGTCCACAGTACTCGACACCAGGGCCTTGGGCTTTTAGTACAATGGGTTCTATTAGAATGGACAAAACTTACGTCTTTTTCATTGGGTCCAGTTCAGTTGAAATCTTTGACAATTTGAGCCGTGTACAGACGACGGCAATCTCAGGAATGATGCTGGAAGTTTTCTAAGCGCACCTCGCTTTCTTTTGCATAATTTAACATAATTTTTCTTATCAAAATAAAATAAGCAAGGGTAATATCAAGTTATGCAAATCCAGTTTTCCTATTGGTCAGTCCGTGGGTTATTGTACAAAAGTAATTACATATTATGCCGCATGTGTCTCTTGCTTTATCATAATTAGAATTACAGTATATGTACATCTTGAATGTGATAGTTATGGAGATTTATTAATCTTTAAATCCAGTTAGGCTTAGTTTGAGGGAGCAGTGGCGGTTGACAACCTGCTGAAATGATAAGTATTTATTTTCAATAAGTACTTATGTATTTGAGATTGTTGTTTTGGTAACTGCTGAAACGTGAAAATAGATGTTTGGCAAGTGCGGTTGTAATTGCTGAAAAAAGATAAAATAAATAAAAAGCCTACTGATTTAATAAATTATTAATTGTTGTATAACTAATTAAAAAATATTATTAGTCATATAAATTTAAAATTATAAATTATAAAATATTAAATTAAATAAGAAAATATAAATAAAATAAATTTAGTAAATAAATATTTCAAAAATATTTTATTAGTCAGATAAATTCAAATTATAAATTATAAATTATTAAATTAAAATAAGAAAATATAAATAAAATAAATTTATTAAATAAAATATTTCACCTTACTTAAACACTATTGGTAAAAATTTTCTTCTATTAATTAAGTAAAGGTATAATAGAAAATACTAAAATATCATGAGATTATTATTAGAAAGTAAAATTTTCACCGTATAAGCAGTTTCCTACTGCAGCCCCCTTTCTGCTTATCTATTTCTGCGGTGGCACCGCAATTTTTCCCAACCTGCTGTTGTCGGCCGCAAATCCAAATATGTCTCTGCGTTTGGAAACTGCGGTGAATAAGTACTTATCTCACCGCACCGCAGATCCAAACGCACCCTTAATGTTGGTGCAACAGGCCCTTAATTTTTTTCTAGTATATCGTTATATATAATGTTAACCTCTCCCATTAAAAAATAAGCATTGTTCTCAAGTAGGAATTTTGGAACGTGATGATAATGTTGTTGTCGACACCATATGTTAAATAAAAAACCGAAGCAACATGCATGGATTTAAAGAAGCGAAGAAGAAGGATGTATAGCTGATAGTTTTGGTGGTAAGAAATGTGAACGCGACGCCTGAAAAAGATAGGGATAAGTTCATCATGCGAACTAGGGAAGGGGAATATTATATATACACCAAACTGTAAATTTGGTTGGAACAAGTGTTCGGTAGGCTTCTCCTCCTTTTCTCACAGGTTATCCATGGTCCTGAAGAAATAGACAGGAGTGAGAGAATGTTGAAGAAAATCGTGTGTTATGTGCAAAGAATACACACAATTAACCTAACAATATAAGGATGAGATCCCTAATTTTATATTATCTAATTACACAATCATATCAATTGGTTGACTATTAGGTGCTAAAATCAAAGACTAACGTCAAGGATAAGATTACATAAGACTAACGTTAACACCCTTTTTCAAACTCAAGATCAATGTTTTAAAAATCTGGGAGGTTAGATCGGTCCAAAACAAAAGTTTAAAGTTTAAAAGTTTTATTACTATCAAACTGTTATAAAACTGGTATGTAATAAGTAAAAACTAAAAATTATAAAAGTAAGTAAAAATATTATTATTATAATTAAAGAAAAAGTGTAATTTAATATTGTGTCCCTTAAAAAAGTCAATTAAAGATAATCAAGAATAATTAGAAATTAGCAATACCTTTATCATTAAGGAAGAGACTTTAGTATGATTGATTAAAGTAATATTATTTTATTTAATTAATAAAAAATTAAACTTGATCTCAAATCTTAATTTCTAATGATTTAATTTAATCAATTAAAATAATATAATTTTGTTTGATTAATGAAATAAACCATTCATTTTGTCATATATATTCTAAAAATAAAATATATTTTTTATTATTTTGAAAAATAAATATGAAACTTGATCCAAATTTTATTTTTAATGATTTAATTTAGTTAATTAAAATAATATAATTTTGGTTCTATTAATAAAATAAAACATATATATTGTCACAAACTAAAAGAAATACTTATTATTATATTGAAAAATAAAATATTAAACTTTATTTCAAAATTTAATTTTAATAATTTAATTTAATTAATTTTATTGAAATAAAAATTTATGTTGTCAAGACTAAAAAGAAAACATACTTCTTGTTATAAATTCTTGTAAGTTCCAACCAATTAATTAGAGGTACACGTGTATAAACGTGACTTCTTTACTCTTTTCTGCTGTTTCCAGGCTCACTACATCTTCTTTCATCACTCTTTATTTTTTAATTTTTAATCTTTATCACGCTAGCACCACACCCAAGCCCCAAGGCCCAAGCTCCCACTTTTGTCCTCCCGTGCTTCACTTATTTTCTTTTCCTCTAGTTTTTCCCTAATCTAAGAATTGGTCTTGTAGATGAAGCTGCCTCATCTTATCTTTATCTCTTCACATATTTGAAACTTGAATACTAAACAAAGTTGAACTCTAATAGAACATGTATTTCTCCGTTCTTGAAGTCTTAAGCGCTCGAGTTGAGCCACACCCATGTCTCTTTTAGGCAGGATGTTTCTTGGGAGGTGGGCATTTGATGGGTTTTCTTCCTCAAGTATTATTATTTATGGATCTAGGTTGATAAAAGGATTCAATTTTAGTAGGTTTTTAGAGAAGTATAGAATTGGATGTAGCCATTGACGAAAGTTTCTTGAGATAAAACAAACAAGCTGCTAGTGTTTGTAACCTAAGACAATAGAAAAGTGAAGCAGAAAATGAAACAAGGAGAAACAGACAGCTGAGATACCCAAAAAATGAAGAGAAGACTTGAGAGTGGTTTTTCTTGATTTTTGAAATTATATACAACAAAATTTGTTTCGACTGGTTTTGAGATAAACCGATCGGTTAAGGACAAGTAGATTGATTTTTATATATAAAGGTTATTAAATGAAACCGAACTGGATAACTAACTGGTTCAGATTATTTTTGATCAGTCTAGTCTAGTTTTTAAAACATTTCTCAAGATTTTATAGAAAATGAGAATTTAAGTTTGAAAACGAAATCTAGAGGTGGATGAGTAAATATATACATTTTAAGATTGGAATGATATTGGAACAAGTTATATGGTGCTTTAAAGAACAATATGTCAAACAAAATAACAATCGATTTCAATGTAATTGGTTCATTTATGAAAGACATTATTATGAGCAATTTGTAAAGCAATATGATTATCACAATAAAGAGAAAAACTGGCCGAGAAAGATACACCTACATCTTAAAGTAGTCATTATAACTAAAGTAGTTCAGAGATAGTATTAATAAGAGCTCCTCGGGCGGATTCCTCCTTTTGCTCCTCAGCCTACGGGGTATTAGCAGCTATTTCCAGCTGTTGTTCCCCTCGAGCCTTTTTTTTCATGCTTTTCCCGGAGGTCTGGAGAAAGCTGCAATCAATAGGATTTTCCTAACCCTCCCTTCCCGAAAGGAAGAACGTGAAATTCTTTTTCACTTCCGCATGGACCAGGAGATTGGATCTTCTCAATTGGAAGATCCCCTATATGGATAATACACATTCCAGTTGACCAGGCCTAATTCGAATTGTTTTGTTCCGAAGCAAAGATAACCACGGATTGAATAAATCCTCCTCTATCTGTTGCGGGTCGAGGACTCCTTCTCCTTCCCCTTCTTCAAACTCCGATTCGTATTTTTCTGTCATGATCTGGATGTGAATGAGTCGAATTACTTATCCCTCGGTCTATTAGTGAACTATCTCTCCAGGGATTGTGAAAGATGTTCCACTAGAAATATTCTTGTTTTTGCTTCAACTCATATTCCCCAAAAAGTGGATCCCGCTCTAATAGCTCCGAAAATTAAATACATGCATATTGAATTAATTCAATTATAGATTCAATTTGTTATTGTTAAAATTTAGAAATTATAAAAAGAATTTTTTATTATATGAAAAAAATTATATAAATATTAAGCTTCTATATTGGATCAAGAGACAATTGTTTGATTTTTGCTACGCCAAAAAATGAGAGATATTGCTAGAAAGAAACAATAATCAACAATAGATTGATGGTTCATTGGGTTGCAACCCAATTAACATCAAAATGGGCTTTTACCTCCAACCGGGAAAAGTAGTGAAAAATAAGGTCATGAAATATTGTAACTTGGATATGCCTCAATATATGAAGAATAGCAGAGAAGTGAGTAGTACAAGGTACATACATCAATTCACTACGATGTGAACAACATGAGCAATATCTTGTTAAGATAAATAAGGATGTCTACTAATTGATGATAATGCGTACCATCACTAAGTTTATTCCCATCATAGGTAGAAATGAACTCATTGGAGTCAAGTGGAGTGCTAGTTGTCTTTGTATTAGTGATGCCAGCTTGAGATATGAGATCAGTAACATACTTTGCTTTTGATAGATTGTATTCGAATTCATTAGAGGTTACCAAAACCCAAAAAATAGCTTAGGGTACCCAAATCTTTCATCATATATTGTTGATGAATAAACAATTTAAGAGTAGAGATACCTTGTGTGTCATCATTAGTTATTATCATATCAACCACATAAAAAAAATGAGAAGAGTGTACCTAATATGTTTTGTGACGAAACAAGGTATGATTATAAGAGCTGGACTAGAAACTAAGGGGTCGTTTGATTCTACTTCTATTTTTCTGTTGTAGTTTTCAGTTTTCGTTTAGTTTTTTGTTTCTATTTTTCTTTCAAATAAAAACAAAAATTGTTTGGTTGTTATTATTTGTAGTTATATTTTTATCATTGATAATAATTACATATTAGATAAAACTTAAAGATAAATTATTTTTAATTAAATAAATTTATTTAATCTCTTATATAATATTTATTAACAAATTATTAATAAAATTATGTTATTTTAATAAATTAGATAATTTTAAAACCAAAATTTTATTTATGAATTAACATTTATTTAATTATTAAATCAAATTTTATTTGAATATTTTAAATTTAATTATATTTATTAATAATTATTAAATTTTAATTACATATAATTTAATTATAAAAATTAAATTATTAATAATTTTTATTGATAATTAATTTTAATTTATTAAATATATAATGTTGAATTAAATTATTCTAACTTTTTGTCAAAAATTTAAAATTAAATAATATATATTTAAATGATAGTGAATCAGATTGTTAATAAAAACAGAAATAGGAAACAAAAATCACTTTTCATGGTTTTCATAATTTTTGAAAATAAGAAGAAACTAAAACTAAAAACAGAAACTAAAAATTCAAATAAACAAGTTTTTTTACACTTGGATTCTCTCTCATCCATTTAATGCTTTGACTTCTCTCTTCCCTTATTTTCCCGACTACCTTCCCTTTTACCTTTTTGCCCTCAATTCCTACCCCTACACCACACGTGCCGCAGTGAATGCTGAAGGAGTCGAGGGTCTTTTCTTGGGGGCGGACCTGGTCGACTCATCGTCCATGGCCGACTCACCTCCGCCTCAAGCCGAGTTCCCTCCTCTAACTCGAGCGCAGGTCACTGGCAAACAAGTAGCCACGGACGGGATGAATACTGCTGGATAAGTTTAGTTGAAGAAGGCTGTGGATGGTGGTGCCTGGAGAAATAAGGTTGGAGCTCAGCACAGAAGGTAAGCTCACTTACTACCCGAATGTGTTGCAAAATGGGGTGGTGTCTCCTCCTCTGGAGTTGCAAGCAGGAGCACGAGCTTGGTCTCATGCCCTGGTGGGATTTTTCTGGTCCAAACGTATAGCATTCCCAGCTGTTAACGCTTGGGCAAAGGCCAAATGGAGTAAGAGAGGCCTAGAAAAAGTTATGCTTATGGAGGATGGGTTGTTTCTGTTCAAGTTCTCTGAACATTCGAGTATGAGTGAGATACTAGAACAGGGGCCATGGTACATAGGTGACCGGCCCTTGCTCCTTAGACAATGGAAACTAGGGATGGGTTTAGATAGGGGATTAATAGAGGTGTTACCTCTGTGGGTTCAATTTCATGGTCTGTCAATGGAGTATTGGGTAGTGGAGTGACTTAGCCTTATGGCAACTGTTTTGGGAAAATCCATATGTATGGATTCTCAGATAGCAACAATGGATAGAATAGGGTATGCGAAGTTGTGTATTGAAGTACAGAAGGATGCGCTATTACCAGAATCCTTATCTTTACTCCGGCTTGGTGAGACAAGGGAATTAGTTAAAACTTATATTTTAGTCACCTATCCTTGGAAGCCGGATCATGGCAGCAAGAAGTGGATAGCAACTAGTAGAATTATCCAAACTCGTAGCCTTGAGGATGTAGAGAATAAAGCAACTAATCATAAAGAGTCGAGAAAGTTTAATAAACAGGGGCTGACGAGGGAGGGGCTTGGAAATGAAGGAAATGTGTTAAATTCGGTGTGTGAGGATACACTGGGCCAAAACGCAGTTAACACAGATTCTGCTGTGGACATTATAGCTGAGCCTTGTAGTGAGGACCCCAATGGCACACCTCAAGGGTAGATGGGTCCGGATGATAGGCTTAGGCATAATGAGATTTCATTGGACAGGGAAATGCAATCTGCACATGGGCTAAGTGAGCATCAGGTAGAGGTAGAGCCAAGTGGAAGTGTGTTGGACACTAATAGTGGTGTGAAGGGGAAGTCCTTTTGTTTGCCAATGCAAGACATGAGCGTGAAGGTGCTTGATGAGGAGACGTTAAATCCCAATTGGAAAGCTGTTGAATTGCCTGTGAAGGATAAGGGGCAAATTGAAGAAACTGCTTGTAGCATTAGTTATGGGAAAGATGCAGGATTCGATACTGAGGTGGGGGAGTCAAGCCAAGTTTCGGGTGGTTTAGCAAAAAAGAGTGTGGGAAGGAAAAAAGGAAAGAAAAAAAAGCACAAAGGGGTAATGTCCCTTGAGTGTCTATTTTAACAAAATGTAGTTATTAGTTTGGAACACCAGGGGTCTTAATGATCCCCATGAAAGGAGGATGGTGCAACAAGTAGTGGCAGAGAAACAACGGGTTTTGGTAGGACTACTAGAAACAAAAATAAAAGCCAATGTTGATCGTAAAGGCTTAGTTTTTTTGGGGACTCAATGGAGTTGCCTTTCAAATTACATCCACCACTACAATGGTCGGATATTATGTTGGTACAATTTGGACAAAGTGGCTGTTTAAGTGCTCAAGATGGGGGACCAATATATGCATTTATTGTGTAGGTTAATTGGGAAGTTTTAGTTTATAGTTACTTTAGTATATGCATCAAATTTTGTTTTCCAGCGTGTTCAGCTGTGGGAGGCATTAGTTGAGTTTCATATAGGGTTGCAAGGGCTATGGATAGTGCTCGGTGATTTTAATTACTGTCTTAATTCTACTGAAATGGAGGGTGGGGTGCGGTTTAATGGAGGATTGGAGGCTGAATTAAATCAATTGTTTAGTTGCTCCAAACTTGTGGATCTTAGAGGTTTAGGCTGATGGTTCACCTGGGAAAACAAACAGAAACGACATATGTTTATCAGGAAGAAACTGGACCGGGCATTAGTTAACCAGTAATGGCTTAGTTCTTTCCCTCTTACTTCAACTGTGTTTAGAGAACCTGAATCGTCTAACCATACACCTATTCTCATACAAAAAATGAGTGATGAGTACATAATTAGGGCTCCTTTAAGGTTTTTCTACGGATTACTTCGGGTAGAAGGTTTTATGGAGGTCTTATCGCAATTTTGGAGGTTTGCGGTACATGGATTCAAGGTCTTTCAGTTCATGTAGAAATTGAAGGCTGCTAAAAGAGTTATTAAGTAGTTCAGTAAGCAACGACTCCAAAATGTTCAGGAACTTAGTAGTAAGTTGGCAGAGATCCAAAAGGAATGTTATAGGGATCCCCTTAATGAGGGCTTAAGAGTGATCGAGGTGAATAGGATGAAACAATATCAGGAAGCTTTGATATTAAAAGATTCGATCCTCAAATAGAAGGCTAGACAAAATTGGATTAAGGAGGGTGACATTAATTCCAAGACTTTTCATGCTTCCATTCTAACTAGGAGAAATACCAATACCATTTCGGAATTGAAAGATGAACGAGGGAATATGATAAGTGGTCAACTGGAAATTACTGAACATATCCGGGATTTTTTTATCACTCTCATGGGGACAGCCAAAGGTGTAGGGCCTGGCTTTGGGGTCCGAGATGATTTGGAGTTTTCTCCTAGTCAGGAAAGAGTGGCGATGCTAGAGGCTCCCTTTTCACCACAACAAGTGAAGGAAGCCTTGTTTTGATTAAATGGTACCAAAGCTCCCGGCCCTGATGGTTATTCAGTTGGTTTCTTTTAGGAAACATGGAATATCGTAGGACAACTCTTAACGAAAGTGGTGCTAGAGTTTTTCTCCTCTGGTAAGCTACTAAAAGAGATCAATCATACTTATTGATGTATGATACCTAAAAAGGAGTGACTAGAACTGATTACGGGTTATTGTCCAATATCATGTTGCACCACAACTTATAAAATAATAGCTTCTCTTTTGGCTGAAAGATTGAAAGGTGTATTGGTTGATGTAGTGGGTACAGCACAAGAGGCTTTTCTTCCTTCAACATTGGGGATAACATTTTGATGTTGCAAGATTTGTTGGGAGAATATTATTCAGGTAAGAAGATAAATAGTTGTGCTCTAAAGATTGATCTTTATAAAGCTTATGATACGATTGGTTGGGGATATCTGAAGAACTGTTTGGAAGGAATTGGGCTACCATCACGGTTTTCTCATTGGATTCTTCAATGTATTCAAACCCTTCTATGAGTGTTTTAATAAATGGTATGCCTATGAAACCATTTCCTATCTGTCGAGGTATTAGGCAAGGAGAACCCCTATCCCTTTATTTACTTACATTGGCGATGGAGGGGTCTGTCTCGATTAATGACTAAAATGGTGGACTGTAATGGGCTATTCAGATATCATTACAAATGTAGAACAACGAAACTGACTCACTTGTTGTATGGGAATGATGTGATATTGTTGTATAGAGCTGAAACTCATGAGCTACTAATGATGATGAGCTTGATGAATACTTTCTCTGGGTGGTCCGAAATGCAAGTGAATGTATAGAAGAGTAGGTTTTTTGTGTGTTTCGATGTTCAAAATCTGGATAGGCTTACTAGTGTTGTGGGATTGCCTCTCTAGGAAGCATGGTTCAGGTATCTGGGGGTACCGATTACAGCAGGTAAGCCTAAATATTCTGATTTTTTCCATTATTGGAGAAATTGAAAGATCAAATTAGCGCATGGCAAAATCGATTCCTATAATTAGCTGCCAGATTCACTCTCATTGTTTCTGTATTGAACAACATGCATGTACATTGAGCTGCACATGTGGTGATTCCTAAGAGAGTTATCAAGTAGATGGATAGGATTTTAAAATCCTTCCTATGGACGGGTAAGCATGAAAAGTGCATGGGAGCAAAAGTTAAATGGAGTGAGGTGGTGATGCCAAAAAAACATGGGGGTTTGGGTATTCTTTCAATCACTCAAATAGCACCGGTTTGGGTATTCTTTCAATCAATCAAATGCGAAGGGTGCTACTCATGAAGCGAATATGGAGACTATGTATGGATAAAGAAGCATTGTGGGTCCTGTGGATACAAAGTTATCGACTTAATAGGCACAATTTCTGTCAACTACAATCGAGGTATGAGCATTCCTGGTTTTTTAAGAGTTTGTTGATGCTCCGAGATACAATTTATCCTCTGACTAAAATTAGGGTTGGGAATGGCTAGGGGACTTCCTTTTGGTACAATAATTGGAATGCACTCAACCCAATATGGATGCGGCCTGAGTCATTAGCTTTTAGGAACCGAATTCCTAAAGAAGCTACAGTGTCGTGGATATTTCGAGAGAGAACACTTTTGAGTACATGTAGATTTGGCCAAGTACTTGAACATTGTGTGAATGGAATGTAACTTTGCAATCAGTCGGACAGGATGATTTGGGTGGCTAGTCACAATGGGGAATTTTCGACCAAATCAGCCCACGATATTGAGAGATTGCAAGTAGCTGTACCATGGGTTGATGTGGTCTAGAAACAAGTACTTAGCCCCAAATATGCTATATATGTGTGGTTAGCTATTAAAAATAGATTGCGAACTAAGGACCGTTGGTTTGGAAGCTATGATCCCATGTGTTTCTTTTGTAAGCATGATCATGAGAGTAGAAATCATTTGTTTTTTCAATGTGCTTATATCAAAGTGGTGTGGAGCAAAATTTTGCATATGATAGGGGTTCCGTTTGTTTTCTATGCTTGGAATGAGGTGTTGAATGATGTTATTTGGCACTCCAGATCTAGGATGAAAGGTGGGCTTCTCATCCGGACTTCGTTCCAGATGATGGTTGAAATAACCTTTTTGTCCGATTGTCGCCTTGGGGTTACTTCAAAAATTTAACCAAGGATTGCGTATAGCTCAAC
>JAOSBN010000179.1:55071138-55088536 GCA_027563595.1 Erythroxylum suave | reverse complement strand
AACCAATAAATATACACTAGCGAGTTTTGACATCAAGCTTGGATCTCTCATCTTTAGGAATATGAACATAAGCTTTGCAACCAAATACCTTTAGATGATCATAGGAAACATCCTTTCCTGACCATACTTTTTCTGGAATATCAGACTGTAAAGGAATGCATGGTGAGCGATTTAATACATGAACTGCTATGAATAAAGCCTCACCCCAAAATGTCTTAGGCAACTTTGCTTGTGAGAGTAGGCATCTAACTCTCTCCATCAAAGTCCTGTTCATCCTCTTAGCTAAACCATTCAATTACGGTGTCTTAGGAGGAGTAGTCTGATGTCAAATACCATGCTCTTTGCAATAGAGGTCAAATGGTCCAGTGTACTCTCCACCATTGTCTGTTCGAATGCACTTCAACTTCTTCCCAGTTTGTCTTTCAACTGAGGCATGAAATTGGTTGAAAACATCTAGCACTTTATCTTTAGTCTTCAATGTGTACACCCATGTCTTCCTAGAATGGTCATCAATAAAAGTCACAAAGTATTGAGCACCACAGTGAAGTTAGCATTGGCCCACATAAATCTGAGTGTACCAAATCCAACACATTCTTCATTCTGGAAGGAGGGGAACTTTTGAAAGCAACTCTATTTTTCTTTCCTGCAAAACAATCGGCACACTTCTTTAAATGTACCTGGTCAACTCCAGATAATGCATTCTTTCTCACCAACAGAGTCATCCCCTTCTCGCTCAAATGACCGAGTCTCTTATGCCACAATTCAATTGCATCATTTTTCTCCACTGGATTCACAACATCATTGGAGACCTTTGCCTGCATCACATACAACTTTGAGCACTTCTTACCTTTGGAGATTACCAAGGAGCCTTTAGTAAGTTTCCATCTGCCATCTTTGAAAGTGCTGCAAAAACCTTCATCATCAAGTATGCCAACCAAGATCAGATTTAGGTGAAGATCAGGAACATGTTTGACATCTTTCAGAGGCAGTCTCATGTCGTTATCTGTCTCCAAATAAATATCACCTTTTCCAGTGATTTTGGCTAAACCACTATTTCCCACTTTAACGATACCAAAATCTCCTTCTGTATATGATGAGAAGAGTTCTTTATGTGATGTGGCGTGAATAGTAGCACCACTGTCACCTATCCAGTTAAACTCATAGGATACACTATTCACATCATTATCATATGAAACGATGTGAAAGTCATTAATGGTGGTAGCCGTCAATGCGTGTTCATCATTGCTGCTATCATCTTTCTTGACTTCTTTGCTTTTGTTCATTTCTTCTTTGAACTTTCGACAAAACCTTTTGATGTGACCCTTCTTTTTGCAGTGGTGGCACTCAATGTTTGCACATTTATTTGATCTTCCTCTGCTCTTATCTCTAAAATTTGGACCTTTAGATTTGCTCCTCCCCCTAGAATCTGTGACCAGAACTTCTGACTGTGTTGAAGAGGCCAAACTCTGTGATTTTCGTCTCATCTCTTCATTCAGAATTCTACTTTTTACAGATTCCATGTTAACAACACCGTCAACTGCAGAATTGGTGATTGAAATCTTTAAAGTCTCCCAAGACTCTGGCAAAGAGGTAAGCATAAAAAGGGCAAGTACTTCATCATTGAACTTTATGTCCATGCCTAGTAACTGATCCACGATCCCTTGAAATTCATTCAAGTGATCTGCTACAGAGGTAACTTCTCGATATTTTATCTTTACTAATTTTTTCAGATAAAACAATTTATTGTTATCAGTTTTTGAGGCATACAACTCCTCAAGCTTCTCCCATAACTTTCGTGCGTGAGTCTCATTGCAGATATGATTATACACATTATCTTCAACAAATTGTTGAATAAAACTACATACCTGCTCATGCTCAAACGCCCACTCCTCATCCGATTTACTTTCGGGTTTTGTTGTGGTAAACATCGGTAAATGTAATTTTGTGACGAACAACGGATCTTTCATCTTGTTCTTTCATATGTGGTAGTTAGAGCCATTTAGGCTACTCATGTTGCTTATTTTTGCCTCCATCTGCGATGAAAAAATGCTTTACCACAGAACCAAACCCGCTCTGATACCACTTGTTGGGAAAATTGGCGAATTAAATCCCACAGGCAAAATAAACAAGAAAATAACATGCAGAAATTTAACGTGGTTCACCCTTTAATTTGGGATATGTCCATGGGCCAAACTCTGAATAAAACTTCAACTAATGAAAATAGCAGGTACAGAGAGTGAAAAATAATACAATAAAATAGTGGCACTCACACACAAAGTGTTTCTTAAATTTATTATCCCTAAGATAATATCCTCACTATTTTGTCACTCACCCTTTTAGGAAAAACGTTCCTAAAAATACCCAAAATCACTCTCTCACAAGACTTTACTATACTACCACAATTATATTGCACTTCTTCTTATGAAATACTACCCTTTGCCGCCACAGCTTGCATATTGCAAGCTGTCCATTTTGGCAGCTTGCATGTAAGTTGTTTACGTAAACAACTAGCTTTCAACTAGCTTTCATGCAAGTTGTTTACGTAAACAACTTGGCTTTGATTTCCTTTTTTTTAAATAATAATTAATACCTATGTCGGTAACTACATTACAATTGGGAATTAATTCAAAATTGTACAATTAAAATTCTTTTTACATAGGCCTTTAGTTTGTTTTTAATCTTATCTTTTAAGCTAAATTTATTGGCTAAAATCTCTATTTAAGTTTTTTTTTGTATTTTGCCTGTATAAGGCAACCAAGTTTATTAATAAAACAACTTCAAGGTTATATATTATTCTATCTTATCTTATACATGCTCTTTTCTTTAAAATTTCAACATGATATCAAAGCTCTAGTTATTTTTGAGCTTGTAAAGCATTAATCACTCATAGATCCCTCAAGATCTTTGAAGGCTCTGATACCATGTTGCTAGTACAAAAGGTTTGGGCATTTACGAAACAATTGCAAATTTCAAAATGAAGAAACGATCATAGGATAAGTGGCATAAGAAGAATCGTTTTTTTTAATTTTTGGTGAGAAGTGCATCATGGTGAGATGTACTCCAATATCTATAAGTTGATGATAATATGCATTAATAAGTTTGAAGGCAATGATGAGAAGTGCATTATATTTGGAGAGAAGTGCTCCATCCACAAAATTTTGAATCAAGGGGGAGTGTTGAAGGTTGATTCAAATTAACATTTGTTTATTTTTCAATTTGACTGAGTCCTTGAAATTTAGATTTGTATTCCATGATTTTCTGGTTTTAGTTAGTCAAAGATAGTGTTAACAAATCTATTTGTAGTTAAGAAATTTTAGGCTTGTTTAGTTTCTTGTAAGCCTACAAATAGGTACTTTCATATGTTGAATAAAACCAAGCGAAAGTCCTCTACTTCATTTATCTCTCTCTTTTTTTTCAAAATGATATTATTCTTGGGCTCGTGAGGATTTAGTAGCAACATGGTATTAAAGCCTTCAAAGATCTTGAGGGACCTATGAGTGATTAATGCTTTACAAGCTTAAGAGCAAAGAAGGGAAATGAGAAACCAAGAAACTGAAAAGATGGAGGAGGGAGGCTATCTAGCAAAGGTTACATCATTAAAAAAGAAAGGAAACATTCCGTAATGTGGCCATTGTGAGAAGTTTGGTCATGAAGAGAAAGATTGCTGGCATAAAGGGAAGTCTCAATAGTTTAGGTGTAAATGATTTGGACATTTGAAAAAGGATTGCAAGTTTACCAATAAAAAATAAGAAAATAAAGTGCAAGTGATTGAAGAAGACAATCTCTTTTAGTTAGTGAGAATTGCACCAAGATGCATCATAGAGAGAAGTGCTTTATGGAGATAAGTGATGAGAGAAGTGCTAATGTTGAAGAATAGAGATAAGTGCTCTATTTGGAAGATTAGGGAGAAGTGCTCCAAAGAAAAGAATTATGGAGAGATGTGCTTCATGACTGTGCCTGTGAAATTTTTTTTACAATTTTGAATTAAGGGAGAATATTGGGAATTAATTCAAAATTGTAGAAATATTAAAGTTTTTTTTAAATAGGTCTTTAATTTGTTGTTAATATTATTTTATAAGCGAGATTTATTGGCTGAAATCTCTATTTAAGTTTTTTTTTGTATTTTGCCTATATAAGGTAACCAAGTTTATTAATAAAACCACTTTAGTGTTACATATTCTTTTATCTTATGTTATACATGTTCTTTTCTTTAAAATTTCAATAGGTCATGGAAGGAGCTACCTTCAAAGCTCTCCTAAAGTAAAGCTTGACGTTAGCTATGTTTACATCTTACTCGACTTAGTTATAAGCTTCCTAGACTAAATTGAAGAAAATAATTTAAGTGAAAACAAATAAACAAACCAAATATTATAGGTATGGTTAATGGGAGATGAATTGCCTAAAGAAGAAATTTTAATGGCATTAAAAGGAGCGACATTCATTCTCTTCACACAATTCCCTCCTAAGAAATGGCATCAAGATAGTTTCTACTACACTAGCCCTACAAAGATGGTCCTAAATCATTTCAAAACATGCATTGTTGTGAGGTTAATGATAGCTCAAGGATTATTATTAAAGATTTTGATGATAATTGTATAATATTTCAAAATTCAAATTAGACTTATTTCTTTGTATAATTAACGATCTTATTCTCAAAGGAAATAAAATCATAAGAAATATGCTTTCTTTGCAAGGACCTTCATTATGAACTTACCTTATTAGAAATAATTTATTTGAAAGGATCCTGCTAATTAGCCACATGATTATTAGAAGAGTTTTTGGCAAAAATGACATAGAAGTTATTCAGATCTAGTTAACTAAGGATGCAAGATGAAACAACGACTAGTTGAAGAAATTAACTATTTAAGGAAGAGCCAATGCAACTATGAACAATAACGAAATGATACAGAAGCTTATAAAGCTATATTATCAAAAGTATATACATTCTTAAAAGTGATATCTTCGTTAAAAAAATTCTCTTGTGTGTTAGAAAGCGAATTCTATTGAGAGAGATTACTGAGGCTCATATCAAGCAAACTTAATTTTCATTTGAGAGCTTAGAGAGGCTAGTGAAATACTACTAGTATGAAAGGTTGAAGAACCTTGAAAAATATTAACTTGTGAGCTTTGAGAGACTTGTCAAATTACTACCTGATCTTATAGTGAAACACTCAAGTTGACGACTTGGAGGCTGGACATAAACTTAAGTTGTAAGCTGAACTAGTATAAATCTACTATGTCATTCTTTTCCCTCTCTGTCTCTCTCCTTATCTTTTATATTTCTGAATTATATTGTGTGTGTTCATTTCAGCAAGAGACTCCTTCACTTTTATAATAAGTTCCTTCTATTTTTAACTTGTTGACAGTTCCTTTCATTTTAGCAAGTACTTTCTTTTTATTGTTTCAACATGACTCATACTTTAGTAGGCTCTTGTTGTTTAACAAGCCGCTATTATCTAACAAGCTCCTATTGTTTCAATCTTTAACAAGCCCCTTTTATTTATATGAATTGAAAGTAACTTACAAATTTTTTTAAAATCATACACAATTCAACCCACTCTTGCATGTGTTTGGTTTATCATTTGGTATTAGAGTGAGGTTTTACATTTATTGTATTTTAAAACACGTGATAAACCATGACAAACACCTTGAGAAGTTTGGAAGGACAAGCTGTCTCAAAGCCTCCTTACTTCAATAAAAACAACTACTCATACTGGAAAGAGACAATGACCATATATCTCCAATTTGTAGACATCAAAGTATGACAAATAGTTAAAGTTAGAGCTATAATTCCTACTTTTGATAACATCGAAGTATTGAATGATGCTGACAGGAGAAATGCACAACTAAACGCTAAAGCAAAACGTTACCTGAGATATGCGTTATCTCTTGAAGAATATGAAAAGATACCCTACTGCTCTACAACAAAAGAAATGTGGGACAAACTACAAGTCACATTTGAAGGAAACAAGAAAGTTGGAAATAATAGGTTCCTATCAAAAGATGGCAGCAATAGCAATACACAAAACAATCAAATCATATGCTATCTCTGTAAGAAGCCTGGAAAAACATGACTAAAATGTGCCTTGCATCAAAAAGACAAGTCAGAAAATAGAAAATCTAGAAAAAAAATTGACAAATGCAGCCTTTTCAGATGAAGATTATGAAAACTTTGAAGAAGAAGAACCAAAAGAAGTCAACAACGTTTACTTCATGGCTAGATTAGGAGATGATAAGGTATATTATTCTGAATCTAATATCGAAGTTGATGAATTGAAACATGCATATCCTGAATTATATGATCAGTACAAAAGGTTAACAGTGAAGTATTTCAAAGAAGTTGAGGAGTCCAAGAGCAATGATGCATCTCTAAATAGTAAGATTAAATCATTGGAATAGATGAGAAGTTGGTGACCAGGAATATGTCTCTTGAGGTTGACTATAAGTAAAAGGCTTTTGAAAAGGAAGTTCTAGAAGAAAGAGTAGCTAAGTTGGAAAATACACCGCTAAAAAATGATTCTGATAAGGTAAGATAGTTAGAAGAAAAATTCACCGCCTTAGAATATGAAAAGGAGAAAAGTGTTAGAAAGTTCTTATCTCCAGGAAAAGATCTGAAAATTTTCATTAATGGAAGGAAGAATCTTGATGCATTGCTTGGAAGTGGTAAATGCATTTTCGGTAAAGCTATAAGAGGATATAATGAAAATAACAATATCAGGTTATACCAAAACTTCTTTATCTAGCAGTAGCTATAGCCAAGATAGCAATAATCTGCTAAGTGGCAAAAATCGTAATAACTATCATTCATCTATTTTGTGTGATTACTATAGTAGGCATGGTCATATTAGTCATTCTCATAATTTTCATAAAAAGAAATTATCTCAGATGTATGTTTGGAGATGAAAAGGTCAAATTACTAACCTAAAAGGACTCAAAAAAATTTGGGTACCTAAAATGAGATTTTTTTTTTTACAGATATGTTTCAAAACAAAGACAAGAGAAAATCAATGAATAGTTAATAGTGACTTTTTAAGACATATGATAGGTGAAATATCACATTTTAACTATTCTAAAAGGAAAGACAGATAAAATGATTCGTTTATCTGGCATAGAATATTTGGACATGCCAGCATGAGCTTTCTATCAAAATTGTCCAAAAATGAGTTAGTAAGAGGACTACTGAAACTCAAATTCGAAAGAAATCAAGTTTGTAAGGCTTATTTAAAAGGTAAATAAGTCAGAAGCAACTTTCCTCTAAAAAAATTTTACCTACTAACCAACCACCTGAACTTGTGCACATGGATTTATTCAGTCCCACTATAACTTAGAGTTTTGGTGGTAA
Organism: Erythroxylum suave; assembly: GCA_027563595.1. Taxonomy (NCBI): domain Eukaryota; kingdom Viridiplantae; phylum Streptophyta; class Magnoliopsida; order Malpighiales; family Erythroxylaceae; genus Erythroxylum; species Erythroxylum suave. The sequence continues at coordinate 55,081,194 of JAOSBN010000179.1, read as the reverse complement.
ACATTATGGTTTTGTTCTAGTAGATGATTACTCCATATTTATATGGGTTTATTTATTATTAAATAAAGATGATGCTTTTGAAGTGTTTGAGAAGTTTTACATAAAAATTTAGATAGAAAAATCGTATTGCCTCACTTCAATTTAGAGCAATCATGGAGGAGAATTTGATAATAGAAAGTTTGAAGAATTATATGACAGCAACGATATAACTCACAACTTCTCTTGTCCAAGGACACCTCAATAAAATGGAGTTATAGATAGAAAGAAAAGAACTTTGGTTGATATGGTCAAGACTATGCTGTGTGAAAGTGGACTACCTTATGGATATTGGGCAGAAGCAGTATCCATAGCATGTTATGTAATTAATAGATTTCTTATAAAACCTATTTTGAAAAAGACCACTTATGAGTTGTGCAAAGGAAAAAAACCAAATGTTTCTTACTTTCGAGCTTTTGGTTGTAAGTGTTTTGTTCTAAACAATGAAAAAGGCAACCTTGGAAAGTTTAATGCGAGGTCAGACGAAGTTATTTTCTTAGGCTACAGTACCATTAGCAAAAGATTTAGAGTATATAATAAAAGAGCAAGGAAGATAAAAGAATTAATACATGTGGTATTTAATGAAGATGATGAAGAGCATCCATTAGTACCTAAAAATACATCGGAGATTCAAACCACACCTATAATACCTTCAGAATCATAAAATCAAGAAGGACCCTCTGAAGCTAGAACAGAGCAGGGTCTTTCCTCTCAGTAGGAGCCTATGCAAAGAAAAAACACCAAGAGAATGGGAAGGTTAAGATACACATACCCCTGTGAAGGTCTAAGAACAAGATCATCGTTTAAGAATAAATTTATTGCTCTCATCTCACAAATAGAACCAAAACCGTTGAAGAGGCCCTTACTAAAGAAAATTGGGTTTTAGCCATGAAAGACAAGCCTAATCAATTTGACCAAAACAAATCTGGAATCTCGTACCTCATCCTTAAAACAAGTCAATTATTATGACTTGATGGGTTTTTCAAAACAATCTTGACGAAAATGGTAAGGTGGTAAGAAAAAAGCTAACTTTGTAGCTTAAGGTTATAATCAACAAGAAGGTATTGATTTTTATGAAACCTATGCACCTGTTGCTAGATTAGAATTTATTAGAATTTTATTTTCCTTTGCATTCTATAGAAATTTCCAAGTTGTTCCAAATGGATATTAAAAGTGCATTCTTAAATGGTTACATTAATGAAGAATTAATTGTTAAGCAACCTCCAAGTTTTGAAGATGAAAAACATCTGAATTACGTGATGAAGTTATCCAAAGCTTTATATAGTCTAAAGTAGGATCCTCGAGCATGATATGAAAGGTTAAGTAACTTTCTACTTAAGAATAACTTTGAAAGAGGAAAGATCAATAAAACATTATTTATTAAAAGAAAGAAAAAGGATTTACTTATATTGTAAATATATGTTGATGACATAATATTTGGTGCTACTAATCCATCCTTCTGTGAAGAATTCTTAGCATTAATGTAGGGGAGTTGAAATGAGCATGATGGGAGAATTATCATTCTTTCTCAAATTATTAATAAGACAAACAAAACAGGAATCTTCTTCAGCTAAGATAAATACATGAAGGAACTCATCAAGAAATATCATTTTAAGAATGTCAAACCGATGGGTACTCCCATGTACACTGGAACTAAACTTGATAAAGAAGAAGAAGGCAAAGCTACGGATGAGACAAAGTATAGAGGAATGATTGGATCACTATTATATCTTATAAGCTCAAGACCAGACATTATGCTTAGTGTGTGTCTTTGTGCACATTTTCAATCAAATCCAAAAGAAAGTCACTTTCAAGCAGTCAAAAGAATTTTTTGATATCTCCACAGAACTATGGATTTTAGACTATGGTATCCAAAAATTGATTCATTTAACATTGTAGGCTATTGTGATGCAAATTATGTAGGTGACAAAGTCGATCGAAAAAGGACAAGTGGTCACTCTCAATTTCTTGGAGGATTTCTGGTATCTTGGTCCTGCAAGAAATAAAAATGCACAGAACTTTCGATTACTGAAGTAGAATATGTAGGAGCTACCAGCTATTGTGCTCAAACATCAACTAAAAGATTTTCTCCAAACTTTTCTTATATTCCTATATTATATGATAATGAGGGTGTTATAAATCTTTCTAAAAATCTTGTGCATCATTTTAGAACTAAGCATATAGAAACCAAACATTATTTTCTTATAGATTACTTTTAGAAGGAGCCATTGATCTTTTGCATGTTAATGCTGAGAATCAAGTAGTTGACATTTTCAATAAGCCACTCTATGAAGATAGATTTTGTGTGTTAAGAAAAGAGCTTAGTTTGTGCAAACTCTCTTATATTATTTCTGCATGAATATTCTCTATTACTTGTCTCACGAGGCTCTACTTGTTTCCTTATGAACTCTCTCTTGGTTTGGTAGGCCCTTCGAATTTAAAAGGGCCCTTCATTTTAGAAGGCTTCCTTTCTTTTTAAGGCTTCTCTAAGGTTATCTTCTAAGTGACGGGTAAAAAAGGAGTCATTAATGGCGTCGTTTAAACCTTTTTTAAAGACAAGCACAAAGTTCTGACCAGTAGTAGTACAGATCTGTTAGAAGATACACAAATGATCATAGTTCATGTATTAGTGTACAATCGTTCATCTTCACATGAGATACATGCTCAAGAAATGCCTAGTATACTAAAAGTAGACTTCTCTTCTTTACTCATATTCATTGTTATTAGAAGTGTCACTCTTAACTCTCCACATTCCAACTTTCTAGTTTAATCTTAAATCTTCTAAAACTCATTCATCTCTCTTATAATGGCACGAAATAGATTAAAAGGACAAAATTAAACTCCAATTTCTATTGTTACTGAACCCCGAGTATCAAATGTACACTTGGTTATAAACGATGATGAATCAAATGAAGAACTTTCTCACTTGATCAGACAATCACAAACCAAAGGAAGTCTTATAACGCAAGATGAGAAATTTATTGAACAAAAAGAAACCAATGATGCTGAAAAGGAAGATGAGAAGAATTCAGAAAAGGAAAAAGGAAGAAACAAAGAAAGGAAAAGCACCTGTGACTGAAGAAACTATCAAAGACTCTATTAATAGAAACAAGTTGTTTCATGAAAAGATGATTCCTAAAGAAAATTGAGCAAAGAAGATAAAAATAGCTGAACAAAAAGGAAAGACATCAATACCATCAAAGATGTTTCAATCAACAGAAGCTAAAGTTTGTTATAAAATGCAATACAAGAATAGAAAGATGGTTGCTTAGAGAGTCTTCCCTCCTATGATGTTTGATAACATAAGGAGAGAGTCTTCCCTCCTATGATGTTTGATAACATAAGGATACCTATCTCTCCTTACTTTGTTCCAATTGGTTAGGAAAAATTTTTAAAATTAGATAAGACATTATGTGATTAGCTAGTCAGGGCATTTTACACACACATGAGAAAGGAAGTAATTGATGGAAAGATAGCCATTGTTTCATGAGTAGGTAAAAGTTAGGTTATAATTTTTGAAGAGATTTTAGGAGATATACTAGACATAGTTCCTATAAGGAGAACTGATTTTTCTTGTCATAAATGGGATGTCGATGATCTAGATTTGGGAGAAGTTATTAAATCCATATGCTTTAATGCTGAAAATACCTAAGATGGGAGACCTTGGAGCAAGCAATTTGACTTACTACCATGTTGCCTTGCATCATTATTAGCTATTTCTATTATCCCCAAGAGTAGTTTTGTTGAAAGGTGCAGTTTGCTAGACACTTATGTAGTGTATAATTTACTGAAAGGAAATAGAATGAATCTCCCTACAATGATCTTAAGGTTTATAGTGGATAAGGGGCATCATAAGAATACCACTAGTTGTATATTGTATAGGATGTTACTCACCAAAATTTTCCATTATTATGGAGTAGCTTTTGTAAATTTGAGTTGGTATGCACTAGTTAAGTTTCACGCTTCCTTTCCCTACCAGTTCAGATACAAATTGTAAAACAATGTCTGGGTGGAAAAGAAATCTGAAAGAGAAGAAAAATCCTAGGCTCTTCTCCATATCAACAAGCTAATGTTCCTACTCAAGATGAAAATAGCACAAATCTTCAACAACAACTGAAGGATATTCAAACCAATTAAGAACAAATGCAAGAATAGAAGACAACATGCAGAATCAACTTCTTGACATAAAAAATTTTGCTCAGTAGAATCCTTAAATCTCTTAAATAACTCTGTTGCTATTTGCTTTCTGCTTGGCTTATTTATACTAATGATTTTATTTTACAATGTTTACTCTCTCCTTCTTTTTCTTTTTTTTATTTCACTTCCTCCCTCCTTTAATATATTTTTAATAATGACAAAAGGGGAGAGTTTTGTGGATATATTTGGTGTGTGTGTGTGTGTGTGTGTGTGTGTGTGTGTGTCTATATATATATATATGATTTCTCGATGTTGTTAATTATATCTGTGATTGATTATGTTGTTGAACTTATGAAAATCTATAATATATAAACAATAAGTTCCTTTCTTAAGAGACAATCTCCTTTTAATTATGTCTACATACATAAAAGTCTTAGATATCTTTCGAAATCATCTATTATCTTTTTGAATTTTGAAAAATATATCTATTATTGCTTGTCATCATCAAAAAAAGGGAGATTGTTAGCTTAAGGATTATAATTAGTAAGTTTAATGATAACTGTATAATATTTTAAAATTCAAATTAGATTTATTTCTTTGCATAATTAACAGTCTTATTCTCAAAAGGAAAAAAAATCATAAGAAATATGATTTCTTTATTGTAGGAACCTTCATTATGAACCTACCTTATTAGAAATGGTTTATCCGAAAGAATCTACTAATTATGAAGGACGTATATTGTATACATGATTATTGGAAGATTTTTTGGCAAAAATGACAGAAGTTATTATGATCCAGTTGACTAAGGAAGCAAGATGAAGCAACAACTAGTTGAAGAAATTTTCTATTTATTGAAGAGCCAATACAATTTTGAACAAGACGAAATGATACAGAAGCTTGCAAGTTATATTGTCAAAAGCATATACATTCTTGAAAGTGATATCTTTGTAATTAAAAAAAATTCTTAGAAAGTGAAATTATGTTGAGAGAGATTGCTGAAGCTCATATCAAGTAAACTTTATTTCCATTTGTAAGTTTATAGAGGCTAGTGAAATACTATTAGTGTGGAGGGTTGAAGAACCTTAAAAAATATTAACTTATGAGCTTTGAGAGGCTCGTCAAATTACTATTTAATTTTATATTGAAACAGTCAAGTTGAATACTTGGGGACTAGATGTAGGCTTGGGTTATAAGCCTAACCAGTATAAATCGACAACATCCTTCTTCTCTTCCTCTCCTTATCTTTTATATTTTTGCATTATATTGTGTGTGTTTATTGAAGCAAGAAGTTCCTTCACTTTTATAATAAGTTTCCTTTTATTTTCGATTTGCTGACGGTTCCTGTTATTTTAGTAGGCGTCTTCTTTTTATTATTTCAACATGACTCATACTTTAACAGACTCCTTTCGTTTAACAGGCTACTATTGTCCGACAGACTCTTATTGTTTTAATATTTAATAGGCCCCTATCTTTATGCAAATTGAAAGTAACTCGTTAAAATTTTTTAAATCTTACACAATTCGCCCCTCTCTTTCGTATGTTTGCTTTATCATTTACTAACCTAATTCTCCTTCAACTACCCAACTGTATTTCCTGTCGATTAACGCAAAAATTTCCTCTTTTAATAATCAAACTTGATGTTGAGTTGGTCATTTATATATTGGCCATAACGATAGGCAGTTATGCTTTGCTGAATGTGGAACAGCATTGGTTGCCAAGAAGAGTGATGAGTGCTTGGCGTATAGCTGGCATATTGCATGCCTTGGAAGGTGTACATCTTCAACGTTGCAAAAGTACGGGAAGCTACTCTTCGACATAGATTCCGTCCTTTAACTAGTGCCACTTGATCGATATGAATTCCAGTTGTCGCTTTAATTAGGGTTCGATTAAAATTTATTTGTAGCATATTGATGTAAGTCTGTTTATTCAATTTCAATAAATGTTTAGATTCGAAATAAATTTATTCAAAAGTCCCTACGCCATCATTTTATCGATCTTAGAGGAATGCAAGAGCAAAATCAGTGACTGCCGGAGCCGACAAAGACAGTTTTTGTGTTGTTTGTTTTTAGGGCTTTGTATATTTGGAGGTCGGGCATAAATTAAGCAAAGATTGGTATATATTCAAACTTCCTGATGTGTTTAATTTTTAATAATTACAAAGGCTACAAAATGGGAAGCGAGCTTGCTAATTGTGAGGAGGGGCCTCATCTCATATAAGATAAGAAGTAAGATCCACCTTCTCTTTGTCTTACACTCTAAATCAACAAGAAGGGACAGAGTGGTTGCAAATTTAAGTGTTCAATCAACGGACGAGTGCATGAATTAAGCAGATAAACTAAGGAGATCAATTATAACCCTCCATACAGAAAATTTGAAGAAAATTTTATATGAACTGGATTGCTTCAGATATGTTTCTATTATTGGAACATACTACATAAGCATAGGAGAGATTGTTGTTCTGGTTAAGTGCACAGAGAGAATCCTGGTTCCATTTGCTTAAACAGATTTTTTTTTTTTTTTTTTTTGCTTTGAGAAAAGAGCAAAACGTTAAGAAGAAAAGGAAAGCTAAGCTCATACATGGTAAAAATAATTAGAAAATAATTAAGCTAGCTGCTATATGAAATGGAAATTAATTAAGTACCAAAAGCTGAGCTTCTACAATCTTTTCCTTTTCGCCGTCGGGACTATTGGAAATCATAATCAGGCACTACAGAAACGACCTTGAGTTTTCACCAATAGACAAGGAAACTCCAAAGTTAACAGAAGTACCCAATTTCCTAAGTACAAGCTGTGCAAGTACAAGAGAACAGAAAAAGAACCCCCTACCTTGTTCATGTATATGTCGTTGATGAAGAGCAAAAACCTGGTTTCTGCATAAAGGACAAGTGGAATGAGTTTGGAACCACTGGTCAATGCACCCGACATGGAAGCAATGGTTGCATCTGGGGAGTTTCCTCAGCTTGTCGCCATCTACAGCCTCCTGAAGGCAAACCGTGCAGTAGGGGGCATAATCGTCAATAATCTTTCTATGTTTTGATCTGAAGGTGAAAGAGTGAACGCGATTATTACTGGGCCATAAAAACTTTGTGCATACACGAATAGAGCAAACTATGAAAGTGATAAGGATTGTGTTCTTGCAGCTGCTAGTACTGGTGGCCGTAGAAATAGACTCTGTTATCTTGGTCACCAAGTCCATTTTGCTTGATCTTTCCCGATTGTTACTACAAAGATAAGCACCTTCCCATGTTTTTATACTTGTCTAATCAAAGATGCCGCTTCAGAGAAGACATTAGCTAATTTAGCAGTTCTTTGAGGAGCCAGGACTTGTACATTTCTTGGAATCGTAGCTTCCAAAACCTTTCAAATCTCTGACGTTTGCTTCAGTCAATAGTAATTGGATAAGTCAGTAATTCGCCACAGATAATTGTGGAGATGCAGTACATGCTTACGCACACTCTTCTTCTTGTTTATACTCAAAATGTTTCCCTTGTTTCGGGAACATAGGTTAACTAGTTTTTTTTTTCTTTTAATACACATTTAGCCAAAGTTGGAATTAATTTAATAGCAATTCAAAGTAAACATTATCCAAGTGCTCTTTTTAGAATTTGCAGTAACGGTACACCAAACTTCTAAGATTGTCAAGACTTGAATCTTAATCCAATAGCTGGCAGCCAGATCACAAATCATGTCAAATGAAAAATCGATGAAGTTGTTGGTGCGCGTCACCATCTGAAGGACGACAGATTATGGACGTAATCAGGTATCCTAATTATGTTTGTTCAAATAATAATTTTGACAAACACGCACTATTGCATCATACGCACCATACTTAGTTCCTTGTGATTGATATGAAAGATCAAACTACTTTTTCTCCAATCGTTGTCTAAGGACTCATGTCATTACTTTAGTTGAGTTGTTTTCGTTTAATCCCAACTAGAATTGAAAAGATAACTTTGTTGTTGATCAAAGGTTGAAAATGAGTGACAATTATTCTGCTTTGTCAACTTTCGAGGAAACTGAAGCACCAAACACCTGGTAGTAGTTGTTACTTTCTCGTAGCCATCAACTACTTTGCTAACCGTTACAACTAATAAGTAAATGACAACTTATATATATATATAAGTGATCGCACGCATATTTTATTTTATAAATAACGTTTATAAATCTATTGAATAATTTAGCAAGATAACCGACGCATGCTATATGTCTATTGTGAGTCCTAATTTTTGTCACTCGAGCCTTTTGACTTCTTAAAAATGAGAAGGCACATAAATAACAATTTATTAAATTTTATTTTTTTATTATTTGTGTGAGTTAATTAGGAATCATATATGAGTCAACACATTTTTATTGTAGCATCATTAAGCATAAACTTCTGCAATCTTTCATTCGAGACACATATATGATAGCTTGAACAAGAAGAAGATAATGGCAAAAGGCAAATACATAAATTTCTAAAAAATCAGCTAAATATTTACAAAGAATTTTCTTTATTGTTGTAGGGGAAAAATATGAAAATAAACTAACGATGAAACAAACATCAAGTTTAACTTGAAAACCCTCTAGTAAAGAGGGGAAAACTACAAGACAAGTAGATAATAAATTCATTAAACTCAATAAAAAAAGTCAACATACCAAATACACCAAAGAAAGATACAAGAAGCAGGGTGTAAAATGTTTTGTTCCTGCACACCTTGTACAATTTCTACTGCTGTATTTATAAAGCCAAAGTTTGTTACACGTGAGAGTTTGGATTCGACTCTAATTTTACAAGATAAATTATATCTAAACAAAGATAACCTATCTAAGCTATCTAAAGCTAGTCATATATATCATTACAAGGATTATGCAGAGAAGATTCCATACAATATTGTATTGAAAAGATTATGCAAAGAAGATTACTCAAAGAAGATTGCAAATAAGATTGTTGCTGAGAAGATTACACTTGTTGTTGAATCTCTTTATCACTACCCCTCAAGCTAGGCAGGGGAGCATGCAAAACGCCGAGCTTGTACCTTAGAAACTCAAATTGAGAACGAGCTAATGGTTTTGTGAAGACATTAGCTAATTGCATATGTGATCGGACAAAACGTGTCACAAGAGCCCTAAGTGCAATACATTCTCGAAAATAGTGATAATCGACTTCAATGTGTTTAGTGTGAGCTTTAAGTAGGGATTAAATTAGCACCAAGAAAAACACAAAACCCAGTTGTTGAACGTCGAGTAAATGAATACCCAACCCAATCAATGTTAGAAAAAACCACCAGACTTAAGCTAGAGGAAAAAAAATTGTATCCCACAATCAAGAGTTCCTTTAACATACGTCAATATATGATTTACAGTTTGAAAAGTGCAAAACAAAAGGATTATGCATCAATTGGCATACGAAGCTCATTGAATGTGATCTATCCGGCCTTTTAAGTGTTAGATATTGTAAAGCACTAACTAAGGAACAATAAGCTGAAGCATCATAAATTGGTCCAAAATTAGTTTATAATTCACGTTTTGTGTCAGTGGTGTGCAAATGGCCTTATACTTAAGCATCTTAGCCCTTTTTAGCAATTCACGAGCATACTTACCTTGAGAAAGAAAGAGTCCATTTCTGAAGTGAGTTACCTCAATGGCCAAGAAGCAATGAATCGGTCCAAGATCTTTCATAGCAAACTCTCGTGGTAGAAGAAGTAAAAGTTTGTAAAGAAATGTAACAGAAAACAAAATGTACTGAACTAGCAAGAAAGGAATGAGAAGTTGCAGAACATGAAGCTATCTTGCTTCTTCCATTTCAGACATTATATAACATTTAGATTACAACATACAACACTCAAAATTCAAAAACTACAATGATTATAGAAAAATGACAGATGAGAACATGTTCTGTCATTA
>JAOSBN010000179.1:55030496-55056943 GCA_027563595.1 Erythroxylum suave | reverse complement strand
CCTAATCTATCATCAATAAGTTTCATTTAACAAAATAAGAAGAGCAATAACATAATACTTAGTTGCTTACTTCAAAAATCATCTAACCCTAGCTTTTCAATGCACCATTCGTTCATCACCATTTTATGGAGGAAAGGTTGGGCTTTCATTAACAAAGTGAAGGCACAAATATGTGGATTGGCAACGTGAAGAAAATAACAAAGCTTAACATTGATGGTTGAAGAGAAGAGAGAGTCGTAGATGGTGGAGAAAAAGAAAGAGGAGAATACGAAGAAGAAGAGAAGAGAGCGACAAAAAAGATGAGAGTAGGAATTAAAATGAAAGACAAGGTAAAAAATGGTCTTTCACCTTAAGCATGTGAGTTAAAAAAAAGAGTGGCAAGGCAAGTAACACTTGTCACTTGCTTGTGGTCTCCACTTTCTCTTTTAATTAACTTGTCTATTTGCCCTCTAATTTCTATTCTAATTGTCTCTCAATTTTCTATGACACTTGTCATCAAATCTTACTGTCACTTATCAATAATTTATGTTGTCATTTGACACTTATTTTTACTATCATTTAATAACTTTCTTGTCACTTGGGATTTTTCCTAGTCTTAAAATTACTCATAATTGTAAAAAATTCTCAAATTTCTCCAAAAATTCTAAATCGATAATTTAATTTTCTAAATCAATTTTCAAAACAAAATGTTCACTATCCACCTCATAATCATATTAAATCAATCATTTATAACTAGAAAATGCCAAATGAGTGTATGAACAAATAATTGTAATGTGTGCAATGATCAAATTCACGTGTATGCATGCTATATTATGCATGAGCATGAAATGCATTTTCTAATCTCTCATTGCTATTTTCTCAATTACATAAATCTAGGGTTCTAACCCTCAGTATGGAAACGAGATATTACATGTATGGTGAACACATTATTATGGACTTTATGTAATAACTTCTTCTTCAACTCCTTTACTGCAGGTAGACATAGTCTACTCTTGAAGGATAGATTTTTATCCTCTTTCATTAAAAAATCAGTATATTTTCCTTCTTGTACCATTTGTACAATTTGTTTCAACTTGGCATCATCTTTTTATGCATCTACTATCATATGTCTTAAGTCAAGGCTCACTTTTAACTGGGCTATCAAAGCTCCATTTGGTACAAATCTCCATCTACTATACTGTAATCACAAAGCTGAAATAAACTTTCTACTCAAAGCATCTAGTACCATATTAACTTTCCTCGGGTGGTAGTCAACTACGCAATTGTAATCTTTAAACAATTATAGCCAATGTCATTGCTTCAAATTTAGCTCCTTTTGTATTAGCAAGTACTTGAGACTCTTATGATTCGTGTATGCCCTACATCTTTCTCTATATAAAAAGTATCACCAGATTTTTAACGAAAACATCACTTCTGCCAATTCTAAATCATACTTAGGGTAGTTCTGTTCATATGGCTTTAATTGTCTCAAGGAATAAGCCACCATTTTCCCATTTTACATTAGTACACAACCTAGACCATTCCCAGAAGCATCACTATATATGACATACTCTTTGCCTAGAGTTGGTTGTGTCAGCACTGGAGCTTCAGTGAGCATCTTCTTTAATTGCTTAAAAGTAGCTTGGCATCTATCGTTCCACTTTGTACCTTTCTAAAGTAACTTTATGATTAGAGAAGCAATTACTAAGAATCCTTTGACAAGGCGCCGATAATAACCAGTTAAGGTGAGAAAACTTCTTACTTCTGTCATATTTTGAGGTGATTTCCAATTAAAAATCACCTCAATTTTACTAGGATTTACCTTGATACCTTCTAAAGAGATGATATGCCGGACGAAAGAAACTTCCAAAAATTTCTATAATTGAGTCTTCAACTTATTTAACTCTACAGGAGCCATTCTATAAGCTGCCCTTAAAATAGGAGTAGTACTAGATGCAATTTCAATAGACAATTCCACCTTTCTCTCTGGTGTCAAACTAGGTAACTCTTCTGGAAACACGTCAAGAAACTCATTTACTAATGGTAGAGTGTTATAACACTAATCAAAATAAACTAGACCTATTACTATAGCAGTGGTGAGTCTAAGTTAATCCTACAGAGAGTGTGTATAAAGCTCTTGAAATGAAATTAAACGATGTCTAGGTTTTGGGAGTTTTTGGTTTAATAAGAAAATAAAACAAAACAAAACAAACCCAAACCAATAAAAGAAAACATGTAAAAATGATGAGAAGTGATGAATTCATTAGGGACCCGATTCTTTGGTTTAATCTCATCCTAAACTCTAACTAAACATATTTCATTAATTTGTTGTTCTTTTACCTCTCCTTGAACTATTGGTCATAGATTAACATCAAGTTTTGTTAATCTTGGTTTTTCCTTAGGTCATAGTTAATTAAGAAGAGCTTGTTAATTAACCCTAGCTATTGAATAACTTAAGAGATGCTCACTAAGTTTAATCGGACAACTTCCTTACAAGTGAGAAAAATAGACTAATCTAAGCAATAATCACACAAGCTCGGATTATTTAACCTAGGTTATGTTATCCTTAATGATTACAAACCATTAGTAGCTACAAATGAATTGGAAAAACAACAATTACATATTGTATTTGATTCTAACAATGAGTTTTTACATAAAAATAATCAAATAAAGCCTTTAATCATTCTTAGACATGACCCAAACATTAAACATATGTTAACATAATCAATCCATTAGAGAAAGAACAATAAAAAATGAAATAAATGCTTAAGCGGGTCATTAATGTCGATTGCACCTCCGAACAAACGTTGGGACGTCTACCCCTCCATGGGTCTCTCACAGTTGAGAGCTTGTCACCCTCTTCATGCTCTCCTGAGGGTCCTAAAACTCTCCCAACTAAAAACACTCAAAACATTTCATGAGAAAAACTTCAGTCATCATATAAATGATGTTTTTATATAAAACATAGGGTTTGGGTAAGCTGTAAGTGTCTCACGGATGTGCATGATAGAGTCACTCCTATAAGTCACCTTAGTTAACGATCACGGTCGTGAGCCTCATATGCATAGGCATGACATGGGTTTCACCCCCATGCAAAATAAGGCAAGGGCATGACAAATGTGTCATGCCTATGACACCTTTTGTTATGGCTATCAGATATGTCTCATAGCCATGACAAATCATGCATGGTCGTGAGTTGGTTCAACATTCTTCATGCTCGTCATTTATGTATTTTCTTGTCTTCTTTTTCTCTAATCCTTTCCGTTCGTGCTCCCTTAAGACAAGTAAGTGTGATTCTCAAGAAGATGACTCAAATATAGTGCTTTCGACTTACTTTAGCTCTTTTGCATCTGAATTGTACCTAAAACCATATAAGAACTATAGTGAGTATATTAAGCATTTTCATATCATCAATCACTTAGTGTAAAGGGTTAAATGTATCAATAATTAAGCACATATCAATTTCCCCCATAGTTAGCTTTTGGTCATACTCAGAAAAACATCAAAATTAAGCTTATAGACCCAAAAAATTCATTAAATGCCCTTATTTTCCAAGAATGCATAATTATAAGCAAAGATGATTGGCTTTCAAAAATCATTGCAAGAACTTAACATTCCAAGAATTTAATCATGATCAATCAACATTTGATACCTTTAAAAACTAAGCAATCCAATGGTAGACTTGAAAAATGTGTTTAAACAAGATATGTTTATGGGTACACTCAACACCATTCATGATCATGTCATTCCATAACTTTGCATATCATTTTATGTCTCTACCACTAAGTTTCACATGCAAAATCATGGATCAAAGGACTTTTCAAGGTTATAATGTAGGCGAAGGTAAGGTGAGATGTATTTAGGTAAAGTAGAATGAAAGTCATCACAACTAATGAAACAAAAGTAACACTCAATAAAGTATCAAGTGCACAAGTTAACATTTATACAAAATCAGGTACTGTCAGCTATGATGAATGGAACAATTATATTTCACAACTCAATTCATCTCTCACACACAAACCATATGAAGCATAACGAATCAAAAGGGATCACTCATAGATATTGATGATAACACTACATTGAAACCATAATGAGTGAACCTTCCAAGACAACACCTACGTCATATTCAACATACTCGAGTAACTTATTCATTACAACTTGAGGAGAATGTATTAATTATAAACAACTTTTCAACACATATGCACTTCCTTCTAGATACATTTATTTAAACTTTTTTCTTTTTCTTTCTTACTTCTTTTCTTTTCTTTTTTCTTTTCTCTCTTTTTTGTTATGAAAATTAAAAGAAACTACATCAACATGGAAATTTCAATGATAAGATACAAAATAGTACCCCAACATTATGACCAACCCACACATATGTCAACCCCACACTTATACTTTTGTATATCCACAAACTCAACAATTAACAAATGTTCCACTAGCTTTAAAGCTTGGAAAGGACATTTGATTAGGGTTAGAGCATGTAATGTGGTTAATACACAAATAAAAGGCAAATAAAGCTCAAGGGGACTTAACAAGTGAGAAATCATATCAATAGGGTGGGCTATTTAGCTAATGTATTTCATAAAAGCAAAGAATGCCTAATCATTTCCATGTTAATGCATGTGATAAAATGGTGGTCTCGAATAAAAATCAAGGCAAGTTAGGATGTACATGTCATGAAATTCACACATAAACAATGACAATGAGGCTGATAGAGATGTGTTAGTCTAATAAGGCTCAAAATCTCACTACTTTTTCTACCACTAATCAATACTCTTCTAAAGATAATACACATTGAGCAATCACAAAAGTAAAAGTACATGCTCAAGTTGCCATGAAATTCTCTAGTCAATCCTTTCTCTACTCTTGACTATATAATCGTAGAAGCAATAGAAAACTAGAAAATATTTGATTGTATGTTTTATTCTCTTTCTCATTTTAATTAAAAACTTTAAACAAGCATGAAACAAACTAACATAGAAACACATATTCATATCGTAACTGGTGCCAAAAAGTAAAGGAAAAGAAATTTACTTCCCTTAGGTTGTCTCCCAAGTATCGCCTTTGTTTAGTGTCATTAGCTCAACTCCATACTTCTCCTCAGGTAATAAAATTATAATCTTCTGGTGGCAAATTTGGTTCCTCCACGTAAGGTTCTTTTGGATAGGGCCTTGGTTAATAATCATTCCCATTCAGCATCTTATTTATCCTCAAATTCTTAAATCTCTACTAAGTTTGTGTACTCTAGAAAGATCTAGAATGTCTCTTCATGTTTTTCTTTCTTGTTCAATTCCTCTAACCTGCTAGGAAAAAGTAAAGAGTCATTCTCAACAACAAAATGACACTCAATATTTACCTTTAAGCTAAAAGATATAGCTTTTCTGGTTCGAGGTTTTCTTACACTTCTTCCACACAAGCAATTCCTTAAGTATTACACTTAAGATTCTCAAGCTCCTCATCACTCTATAAGGCCTTTGCGCTAATGTCCCTTGGGTACACCTCAGGTTGAGATAGTTGTGTTTCTTCTCCTTGTGATGCTAGGCGGTCAAAAGCTTCTGTTAACTGACCTATCTGGCTTGCCATGTTTTGGATCCTAGATTTTGCTTTTTTATGGAATTGCATCTCTTCCTTCTATAATCGCAAAGTATTAACAACACAAACATTAATTAATTCCTCTAAAAGAAGTACATGAGTTTTTTTGGTTTTCTAAATATGGGACGCTAGAACCTGTATCTTACAGAAATTGTCTTACTTCTTGCTAGAACTACTATACACTCTATTGAAATTGAATATTGTTAGCAGTCATAATATTAAGCAAATCTTCTAAAGATGTACCTGAGTCATAATAAGAAACTTCTGGTCTGTACGAGAATTGTTGTGCATCCTGCATACTATCAAGGAAGTAATTTTTTGGGTTATCCCATCCATAACAAAAGTTAAGTTGATCAATATAACCTTGGTTATAGGATCAATATAACCTTGGTTATAGGAATGAGAATAAGAGTTATAAAAGAAATTACTTCCGTCTATGTCAAATTTTCTTTTTCTTTTTATAATTCACAAACACAAAACAAAAAATAAAGAGATCAATAAATGACTAAGAATAAACTAATTACGAAAAAATATATACAAAAAACCAATTAAAATCAAGAACAAAAACTAAGGCATTTTACTCCCCAATAATGGCGCCAAAATTAGTAGAGCGTCGTTATGCTAGTCAAAATAAACTAGACCTACTATATATTAGTAGTGAGTTTAGGTCGATCCCACAAAGTGTGTGTAAAACTTTTGAAATGAAATTAAATGGTATTTAGGTTTTTGGGGTTTTTGGTTTAATAAGAAAATAAAACAAAACAAGAATAACACAAACCAATAAAAGAAAACATGTAAAAATGATGAATAGTGATGATTTCAATAAGGACTTGGTTCTTTGGTTAATCTTAACATAAAATCTAATTAAACATATTTCATTGATTTGTTGTTCATTTACCTCTCTTTGAACTATTGGTCGTAGATTAACATCAAGTTTTGTTAATCTCGGTTTTTCCTTAGGTCATAGTTAATTAAGAAGAACTCGTTAATTAACCCTAACCCTAGCTACCGAATAACCTAAGAGACGCGTGTGAAGTTTAATCAGACAACTGCCTTACAAGTGAGAAAAATAGACCAATCTAAGTAATAATCATATAAGCTCGAATTATTTAACATAGATAATGTTATCCTTAATGATTACGAACTATTAGTAGCTACAAATGAATCAGAAAAACAACTATTTTATTCGATTCTAGCAGTGGGTTCTAACATAAAAATAATTAAATAGAGCATTCAATTATTCTTACACAAGACCCAAACATTAAACATAGAATAGCATAATCAATCCATTAGAGAAAGAACAACAAATAATGAAAGAAATGCTTAACAGGGTCGTTGGCATTGATTTCACCTCCGAGCTGACATTAGGATGTCTACCCCTCCATAGGCCTCTCATGGTTGAGAGCTTGTCACTATCTTCATGCTCTCCTAAGGCTCTCCTAACTCTCGCAACTAAAAACACTCAAAAAATTTCATGAAAAAAACTTCTATCATTACATGAATGATGCTTTTATATTAAAAAATAGGGTTCAGGTGAGCTGTAAATGTCTTATAGGCATGCATGATAGTGTCATGCCCATAAGCCACCTTAGTTGAGGCTTATGATTGTAAGCCTCATATGCATAGGTGTGACATGTAAAATGACAAATCATGCATGGCCGTGAGCTGGATCAACACTCTTCATGCTCTTCATTTTATGTATTTTCTTGTCTACTCTTGCTCTAATCCTTCTCATTCTTTCTCCATGAAGACAAGTAAGTGTGATTCTGAAGAAGATGGCTCAAATATAGTGCTTTTGACTCACTTTAGCTCTTCTGCATCCAAATTGTACCTAAAACCATATAGGAACTATGTGTAAAGGGTTAAATGTATCAACAATTAAGCACATATCAACTACACGTTCTCCCTTTTTGAATCAAGTATGAAAGCCAAATATGTCTCACATCCTTTTATAAGAAGTCATCTTGTTTGCATAGCTGATATTACATTATTCAAAGGACTAGACTGAATACTATGCACCGTTATTTCTGAACCATCAAAATCTTTAAGTACAATTGTTTTCAACCTACAATCAACTATAGCTTGGTGTTTGGACACAATCTATACCCAAGATTAAGTCAAATTCACGGGAGGGTAATTCTACCAAATCAGCAGCAATTTGTTTCCCATGTATCATAATAGGGTAATCACTGTACACTTTATTCACATATACACTATGGCCTAATGGACTTGTCACATATATATCATAGGCTAGTCAATCTATTGATAACATCTAATCACACACTCCCCTAATGTAAATATGTGAATGAGTGGAACCAAGATCTATTAATACATACATATCAAGATCAAAGAGAAAGAAAATATAAACTATAAATTCTGGGACGTCTTGTTCCTCACGAGTCTTCATAGCATATGCCTGTGCTAGACCGGCTGGTTCCTCAGGATAATCAACAGACTCAAGTGTTGTATGCAAAGTGGCCCTAGCCTAACGTAGTCCACCTTTGTATCTACCTTGTCCTCTATATACATATATGTTGAAAAGACTCTACCAGTAATAAATGTTGTGGATTGCCCCTGACGTTTTCCTCTGGTGGTTAGGCTATAGACTGACTCTACTGGGGATGCACCCTACGAATCTCAGGTCCTTTTACTAGAAGATGAACCACCTCTAAAGAAATTCCTCCTTTGTACCCTTTCTCTCTTAACTGTCTCTAGCTTTTCCACTCTGATAGCTACTTCAACTAGTTGATATTAGCTCACCTATTGTAGAGAAGTTACTGCCTAAGTACTCCTTGATGACATCATTCAATCCATCTTCAAAATGTCGGCATCGAAAGTTTAGCCGAATCAGCTAAACTCTTTTTCATACTCAGCCACAAATAGGTTTCTTTGTCTCAAATTCAATATTTGCTTCCATTTAGCTTCTTTACAAGCTTCTGTGACATACTTCTTTTTGAATTCCTAGGTAAAGAACTCCTACGTTAGAGGGTTAGGTAGTTGAGGATGCAATAGGACTAATTTCCACTAATCATAGGCTACCCCTTCCAATAAAGAGGTAGCACAGGTAAACAATTTTTTGGGTGGACACCTGATCTCCTCTAAAACCCTCACTACAAGAGTTAAAACATTTAGTGACAACTTTTTTTGACTAACTACCATTTCGTCATAGATATGAGAATTTTTTGTGACAAAATATTTGATTGGCACTATTCTTCAGATTAATTATGATGATTTATTTTTTTGTCACTAATACAATGGTAATTATGATCATTTAGTATCTTTCACAATTAAATTGTCAATATTAACATATTAATAGTGTCAAAATTTCTTTTATCACTAATTTCTATCACTAAAAGCATATGCAATTTGGCGTCAAAGTAATTTTGGCGGGAATGAATTGTAACTATGACAAAACATATGTTGATCACGAATATTTTCTGTTTGTTATGACAAAACATATGTTGGTCACTAATATTTTCAATTTTTATGACAAAACATAATTTGGTCACTAATATTTTTCTCTTGCTGTGACAAAACAATGTATCGTCACATGATATTTTACTTTTTGTATGAAAAATTTTGTTAGTAAAAATTCAATTAGTTAGTGTGTATTTAATATTGTCACAAAAACATAACTATCAATATGGTCATTACTATTCATAATTTTTATGACAAGAAATTTTTGTCACTTGATCATTAACTTTTTGTTATAAAAGTTATTGTTAATATAAACGTAACAAATTAATGATAACTATTTCTTGTTATAATAACATATTAAAATTAACCACTCTAATGATTAATTTTGTCATTATTGTAAGAATTTTAGGAACTAGAAACTACTTGTCATGGTTTTGATGTTGTCATAATAAAATTTTTTTATTACTTAAAATGGGAAAATAATTTGAAAAGGTTAAGAGGAAATAAATTACTTATCTATACTATTCAAATTAGATTACTTTTGGTAGTAATTATTAAAATATGCATATACATAGCTTAATTTGATGAGTAAAGTAACCAGCCACATTAAGCTATTTTGTGTAGTATGTTAAATTATGAATAATACATAAATGGAAAACATGGAACTAAAACCAATTTGAATAAGAAATTTAAAATTAAGATTGTAAATACTACACATTAAAAAAATTATTTGTTTTCATGAGAATATATATATATATATATATATCTTATAGCATAAAGAAGATTTGTGACTGGAAGCATTTTCATATTTTTATGGGATTAACTATGATTAAAAGTAAATAAATAAAATGTTGCTCAAATGATTAGAACAAAAAGTATAAAAAGTTCAGATGCTAGAAACTAATAAGAAGTAAAATGGTTCAACAGAAATTGAATGTTGAAATGTTAAGAGTACATTTTTATTACAATATTATAACTCTTGATTGTTATTTTTATAGTGTAAATAATTCATAAATTATATATTTCAAAAAAAATTATTTAACAAATTAATAATAAATTTGAATTAATTAATATTAATATGTTAGTATGTTTTTGATTAATGATATGTAATATTTCTTAAATGAAACACATAGTTGCAATTTAAACTAGGGTTGATATCAAGCTTGGTTGGGCCCAAGCTAGGCCTGAAATTTAATATCTGATCGTGAGCCTAACTTGAAGTTTGATCAAGCCTAAGGCATATGATTCAAACCTGAGCCTAATCAAACTTGTGTAGTTTGAAGCTCGATTAGGTCCGAGCTCAATTTGATTATTTTTTTACTTAAAAGTCATTATTTTCTTTAAAACATTTGGGCTTCGAACATGCTCGGGCACAATTGAAAAAATCAAGTAGGCTTAAATTTTGATCAAATCTGGTTGGGTTCGTTGACTCTAGCCTAGATTTAGGCTTTATTGTCAAGCCTAGTTTTAACTCTAAAAAAAATATAAAACTAGGAATTGGATTGAGAATGAATGGAGTTGGGTTAAGGTGGGTTAAGTTGAAACTCATTGCTTGTACATTGCTTGTAGCTGATGTCCAACTTAAAATTTAATTACGTTTAAATCCTTTCAAATCGTTATAAAATGACATCATTTTATTGTTGATCAAAATAATGTTATTTTAATTCTAAAATTTTTAAATTTATAGATCAATGTAACAAGTTTTGATGAGAGAATTCAGATCGTTTAAGTTGAGTTTAGCCAGACTATCCAGGTTCGAGTCTTATCAAAAGCCAAAAAACACAGAATCAGTTTGTTAAGTTTGAAATGGGCTAAGTCAGACTTTAATTTTCAACCCTAGTTGGGAGGCCTCCAAGTAGTAGATTACGAGTTTTAAGAAGAGGCACAAATAGCGATTTAGACCGAAACGACTTGGATTCTATGTCTATAGATAGTAATATATTGAAAGTGTAATGTATATAATGAAAAAGAGAAATGGGGATATGAAATTGTAATATGAAGAAGAAGAAGAGCTTTAGGTTATGTTTAGTTGGGGGTTTATTAAGGAAATGAAATAGAATGTAATATTATTCTATCGTTTAAGAAGAGAGTTTATAATAGAATAGGGATTTAAACCAAAACAATTTGGATTCTGTGTCTATAGATAGTAATACATAGAAAGTGTAATGTGTATAATGAAAAAGAGAAATGAGGATGTGAAATTGTAATATGAAGAAGAAGAAGAGCTTTAGGTTATGTTTAGTTGGGAGTTTATTAATGAAATGAAATGGAATGTAATATTATTCCATCGTTTAGGAGGAGAGTTTATAATAGAATAGGGATTTAGACCCAAAGGATTTGGATTATGTGTCTATGGATAGTAATACATAGAAAGTGTTATGTATATAATGAAAAAGAAAAATGGGGATATGAAATTGTAATATGAAGAAGAAGAAGAGCTTTAGGTTATGTTTAGTTGGGGGTTTATTAATGAAATGAAATGCAATGTAATATTATTCCATCGTTTGGGAGGAGAGTTTATAATAGAATAGAATAGAAGAAGAGAGTTTCATGTCATATCTCATTCTATCCTAAACAATAAAAATGAGAAACCTTCGATTTAGAGAGTTTAAGATGTAATGTAAAATGATAAACAAAATTTTACTATATTACATTGTGAAACTTTCTTTCAAATAACTTTTCACTATATTACAATATAAACCCTTCTATTCTTACTAAACAATAATTTTTTAATATTACATCTATTTATATTTCATTTCATTATAAATTATTTCATTTCATTTTATTCTATTAAAAATCATACGTTTTGAATAACAATGAGTGAGGCTTGAAGAATCTCATATTTGGGCCATCGAGTTGAGTTATAACTTTGGGTCTTTCCCTTTATTTGATTAACTTTCCTTTCTTCTCAGTTGAGTTATAGCAGTGACAACAAAATTTATTTTTAACCCTATCCATTTTCTAGATTTTTAGCCTAATGCCACAGAAAACAAACATGTGAAAAAGATAAACAGGATTTTTGACTGGTTCCTTTACATGTTTCTCTATTTGCAATTGCAGATGTGTAGTAGATTATTTGGTCACAGTTTTCTACTAATTGATTCAAGTTTTAGCATTTTCCATTCACATCTCCTTATGTGTGACATAAATTTATAGTATTTGCTTATGGAAACTATTTTAGTTCATTACTTATTGCAATAAATTGCATAAGAAGTACATCCTTAGCAAGTATTTTCTGGTTCACTACATGTTCATAGTCTTTGAGGTAGACAATCATATGGTTTCCTGAAGTTCTAGTAGAGTGAGTGAAGTAATCATTTTGTATTTTTAGCTAGCAAGTATCACTAATGTACATTTCGTCTTCTCTCAAGAGCAAATATTGTCCAAAGGATACGGAAGCAGGTGATTGGCAATGGTTGATTGAGAATAAATAGGAGATTCTAAATTTTAAGGTAATTTTAGAATTTAAGTACTTTTAACTTGTTTTGTTAGTTGTTTTCTTTTATTAAAAATACATTGTTTATCGATGTATAGGAGCAAAGCGAAAAAACACAATAGGAGAAATTAAGAGATGAAATCATGGTACAAAGTTGATTATGCATATTGCATATGGGATGATAAAGTAAATTTTTTTTTACTTAAAATTTAATTATATTTTCTTCAAAAATCAAGTTACAAATAATCATTAATGTTATTTATCTTTTCTTTTTGATTTTTTCTTTTTATTAAGATAAAGATTTCAATGAGTGGCTTGATGCTGTTAAAGTTCGGAAGGTATTTCGACAAAAGTAATGAAGCTTGGTCTATTCCAAATGGAGAAGAAATAATGGTGTGGAAGTTATAGTGAAATTGTATTTTTTTCAAAAAATTGAAAATGACTTTACTAAAATTTCAAATTCTATCTAATTATGCAAAATAAACTTCAAGAAGAGGGAGAGGAAAACAAGGGAAAGATTTCATCTACATCCCTACCATTTGTTAAGCATATCGGTCTTGTCATAGAAAGAAAGTCAAGTTATTCATGTGGTTTATGTGTTAAAAGGATAACATCTAAGTCTCGAGAAAAAAGTCCAATTCTAGCTAAAGTTAAGGTCGCAAAGAAACTTGCAAGTGATTTAGATGATGAAGTTGCAAGACTTTGAAATCATAAAAAAAGAAGAAAAGATTCAAGCTTAAAATGAGAAGATTCAAGCTTAAGATGGAGCTATCAAGAAACAAGCCACAGAAATGAAACAAATTTAGCTATTTTGCACATTTGGCAAATACTGGAGTAATTTCTAGTTTGTTACTTAATTCTTCTGCTTCAATTAGAGATCCATCAAGTGTCATAACATCAACTATGCCAACTAATCATGTTAGTTTATAAATTTATAAAATCTAGAATAGTTAGTATTACTTCTTATCATTATCATTATATTATTATAAAATGTTGGTACTAAATTTATAGCTTAATATTTTATAAACTAATTAATTGATTATGTTTTTATTTATTTTGTAGGAAACAAATCAATAGTGAACTTCATTTGGAAGAATAGCCAAGAAAATTTACCTTGGAGAGTTTTAGCTTAAATTAATACGTAGTAGTTTGGGATAATTCTCATAAATATAATTGTTCTTAGATATTAAAATTTTCAATTTTATATATTGGAAATTAAAATTTTGTGCATTTTGGTGATTTTTATTTCGTGAAAACATTATTATAATATGTAATTTTTATAATTGTGATGAAATTTAGCAAATAATATGGTCACTAATACAAATTTCTTTTACCATTAATGCAATTTTTTGTTGAATTGATAGTTTATTTGTGACAATAATAAACACATTAGTGACAATATTTTTTGTAAAAACAAAATTTCATTTTTGTGACAAAATGATGTCAAATTATTTTAGTAATAGACATCAACAAAAAAACACGAGTGAAAAATATTTTGTCACTATTTCCAATTATTCTATTGGTGATGATGTTGTCACGATAAAAAGAAATACTGTTATGACTTTATTCATCACTATTTTATGTTATTTATGTCAACAAACTTGTCATAAATACGTGAAGTTATTGTAACCATATAATTTTGTCACACGTTCCATAGTTTTTAGTGTTAGTACTTTTGTCACAAAAGTGTTGTATAATTGTGATCATTTTCTTAAATTAGTCACTATTTTATTAGTGATGAGAGGTGATAACTTTAAAAATTGGACATTATTTATAGTAGTGACTACTATTATTGCTTTTTGTCACAATTTTTGCTTTCACTAAAAATACAATTTCTTGTAGTGCCTCTATGTTTGCTTTAACCATTTATCGAAATTTTCTAGAGTCAGACCCATAAATTCTTCTACCTCATGATTTCTTAAAGCTTCTATGTGAGCTTTAGGTGCGATCGTTTTGTCCACCATTCTCGAGATATCCAGGGAGAGTTTTAGAAACATCTCCTAAGGTACTGACAGTATCGATATTACACCCCTTAAAGGCTCAGAAGGACTCAAAACTGATAGATCTCTCCACCACAATATCAGCTGACTCTAACATCGTCACGAGGTCTCTCCATCTCTACTATCTATAAGAAAATAGGGACATCAACATTAGGCCAACATAAAAACCAAGTCATATATCACATCACTAGATTCTTATTAACCAGAATCGCCTAAATCTGACTCTAATACCAGAAATGTAACACCCCTTATACAAAACCTACAACCACCTATACACATGGCTCCCTAATTCATTTACATATATTCATGGCATCCAATTATATTCATTTATAAGGATTTTCATCACTTATTTATCTATTCAGTGTTGTACATATACATATTACAAAATTTCATATCCCTTAACATTATCATTTAATAGTACTATTACATCATTACATTTATATGGTAATCCAAAAGAGGTATTACACACAAGTTAATTTCTTAATTATGAATCATTATGAAACTACAATTTCCTTCATTACATATACAATCGTTCTTTAATCAAAAGACACATCCAAAGGTATTTTTACTTTTAATGGCTGACCTTGGTCCTTGTAGATGATCCCTGTGCCTTACTCTTGTTACTTAGACTTACATAGATTAACACACTTGCTAAACTTGAAAGCTTAGTGGGGAAACACTTAGTTTGAATGACCACTCATAGTAATCATCGTTTAGTTTGAATGACCACTCACATTAATCATCGACCAATCATACACACATTCTTGAATATCATAAACTCATCTAAACAGTAATGATATAATTAAGCAAAGTACATAATGTAAATATGATTCATTCATATGCCGTAAATTCACATTTATAAGCCAAATATTGATTTCTAAAGCTCATCAATTCAAATTATTCATGTTATCATATTGTATCTCTTATTTATAACTATTTAATTTCCTTTATGTGTTAGGCCTACACATTCCTGTGGGTATGGATAATAGGAGCTGTGAATATTCAAAATATCAAACTGTAGATAAATGAAGGCATTGAGCTATAAATACCTGAAGGTATCGAACTGTGAATACTCAAGGGTATCGAATTAAGGATACCCAAAGGTATCCAATTGTAGAGATATTATTGACTCAAAATGAAGACACCAGTGATGTCAAACTATAGTAGTTGTGTTGTAATCCTATAGGCATGCCTATCTATTCATCACCAAGATAATGAAGCAGATACTGTAACTTTTCTTTTAATCATTTTCCAATTTCAACATTAATATATTAACACATCAAATAATATTCATTTGAAAACATAAAATCGATTTTAAAGTTCATACACGTAAATCATAACTTATCACCATTATGATAGTATTCAAATCACAAGTACTTGTATGATTTCTTTTGTATATGTTTTTTTAGTTGTGTTTCTCAAGGTACAGTCACATAATTCAAGTATATAAATTCCTATGCCTCTTTTAAATATAAAATATGTTAGATTGTACTTAATTATCTTCACAAAATTTTATGTGAACTGGAATAGTCATACTACACACATATAAGCAATAAATATGCACATAAATCATCTATGTACATGTAAATTTTCTTTAGCATGCATTATGCTTAATTTCAAATTCCAATGTTTAATCACCTAATTCACATACAGTAAGTCATATTTCATTTATTTCTAGGTGTATGAAAAGTTATATAAACATTCAAAAAGGTTACACTATGATTCGATATAAAAAACTAAAGTGAAAGACTCAAATAGTGCAATTTGGGCTAAGTAGGTATAAAAATAGACAAACAAATTACACAACGATCTCCACTTGTTCCATAATTTTCACATAGCAAACAACTAGACATTTGTCTTCCTATATCTCTAGTTTCCATATCACCAAAAATTAGATCATTTTGACTTCTAATCCATGAGATACCACCAAACTTCACAAGCCGCTCCAATACAGGGGTAGCATCAGGTCACCATTTTTGTTCTAAATTTTCAATGTCATAAAGCTAGAATTAAGTCTGACTTTCTTCTAGAGATTTTTATTTCTATGTATTAAGTTTTAACCTCCAATTATAATCACAAAATTTAGAGGTCTATAGGCCGAGTCATGGCCAAAGACAATGGGGTTGGTTCAACTGAACTAAGAAGCTAAGACAAAATTTCACTAAACATTGCACTCTTATTATGGTCAACCGATTCCACGTAAAGTAACACCAAGACATCATTCTAGCAACCATTCCATGTACAAATCAATCTTTGTATGCATACAAATATGCACACCTACAAATATTAACTAAGTATAGTCTCAAACCTTGAAATTTGTCAATTAGCTCTTCTTCTAATGCTCTTCCTTCTCTTCCCTTTTAGCTTTGCTTGATTCACCAACTAGAACATCATAAATACATATCTTAATTCTCTATCCAACCTTATAATTTTGGCTCTTTATTAGCAAAGCAAGAAAGATGAAGATGAGAAGAAAAACCACAAAATTTTGCCTTGATTTTCACTTAAGATTGGCTTGATTCCCTATACAAAATGATGTGATTAAGGAGATGGAATGGAGAAGAGACGAGAAGAGAAAATTCTACAGTTAAAAAACCTACATACACATCCCTCTCCCCTCTCTTTTGCTCCCCTGTTCATGAAGTCTCTAGTCTTAGGCACATGTTTCAATTCCATTAGACCATATGTTGATTTTTGTCAAAATTGCACATTTGGCTCTTCTTCTTCTTTTAGTTCCCATATAGGCATATAAAATCATAAATTGGTTTCATTCTAGTCCATCTTTCATATATGATTATTCATGTGTCCATGCCTAAACTTACCCCTATGTTTTAAATTAATTACCATTATGCCCCTTACTATGGTTAAATACATTTAAATCTTTATGTTCACTTGTTAATACACCCTAGACATACTATAATACTTCTAGGATGTATATTGAGGCCTTACACATAGTCAAAAGAAGGGTATTAATCTTGATGAGATGTTTTCACTAGTGGTCAAGATAATGTCAATATGCACTATATTAGGCTTAATTGCTAGTTTAGAGCTTGCACTCAAGTAGCTTAATATGAACATTGTTTTCTTACATGGCGATTTGGATGAGAAGATTTACGTTGAGTAACCGGAAGGGTCCAAACAAACATTAAGATAGTATTATAAGAAGTTTGATTCATTTATGACAAGCAATGGTTATAAGCAAACTTTAGTTAATCCTTGTGTCTATTTTAGGAAAGTCCTTGGTGGTAATTTTATCATCCTTCTCTTGTATATGGATCATATATTGATAGTTGGTTAAGGTGTTGACATGATTTATAGGTTGACGGAGGGAAAAAATAGATTTTGGGCATAGAGATTACTTGTGAGGAAAAGGCAAAAAGTTGTAGTTGTCACAAAAGAAATAGATTGAGCTGGTTCTTGAGAAATTCAATATGAAGAATGTCAAGTTAGTGAGTAAACCTTTAGCAGCTCATTTCAAGTTGAGCAAGAGAGCATGACCCACCATTAAAAAAGGAGAAAGAATGTATGTCCTCTATTCATACTCGTTTGTTGTCAGATCATTAATGTATGCTACGGTGTGCAATAGATCAAACATTGCACAAATTGTAGGATTGTTAAATAGACTTTTATCCAATATGAGAAATATACATTAAGAATTAGCATTACAACAAAAACTACCTTTAGCGACGAAAATAGACATCGCTAAACAATAACCAATCGTCGCCAATACTAATTTACGATGAAAAAATATCATTACCCAAATTGTCGCTGAATTTCGGTAGCAAAACAACATTTACGACGTTTTTCTAAAATCGTCGTCAAAACATTTTTTCAACACAAACAATTCATCGGTAAAAAGTATAACTGAAGAGAATAAAGAATGTCATACATAGTTTTTTGTCACATTTCTATTTCGTAGCTAAAAGTTTTTCCCTACTAAACTGTACTCGTACGTAATTTTTTTAGTGACGATTTACTTTTAGTAGCAGAATAGTTTTACCTACTAATTTTTTGTTATAGGGAAATTTTTTAGAGACGATTATGCAATTGTAGGTAAAAACAATTTGTGACGATTTAGTTTTGGTAGCTAATATTTTTTATGACGACTTTGTTTTTGTATCAAAATAGTTTTAGCTACTAATTTGTGGTTGTAGCAAAATGTTTTTAATGAGGTTCTTGTAAATGTAGGTAATAAATTTTTGTGACTATTTTGTTTTGGTAACTATTATTATTTAATGACAAAATTTAATTTTGAATTTAATTATTATTAGAATTGTTAAAAACAAATCTACTTTAATTTAATTTACTACAATTTTATGATAGTTTGAAATATAAAAATTATTCATTTTATAATTAATGTTATCGACACATTTTTTACATAATAATAAATTGAATTAAAGTAAACATAAAAAATGGAATGCATTTTATATAAAAAAATGTTTACACATCATTTACAAACTAAGAGTTTTTATATAAGTCATTACTATTAATATATGTAGAACCTAGTATTTGTTTAACCATTTTTTAATCTTGTTCACTTCTTTTACAATACGATTTAAGTTCTCTTCTATACATTGTAACTTAGTCTTAAGTGCTTGGTTCTCCTCTTGTAGCGCCATCACATATGCTAGTCGTGACAAAGATGCACCAACAGGCTTAGGGCCATACTCTCAACCTTTGATATAGCCCGATTGTGTACCAAGGATATTGTTGTAAATGTCATCGACATTAGACTGATTTCCCTCAGACAACGAGGTCTGCAACAACTCCTGCATCTTGTCCTATAATTTAAAGTAAAACATCAAGCTAAATAATTTTTTTTACTTACTATGACATAGAAAAATAAATTGTAATATTAATTTATTATTACTTACATAATTACTTTGTGCCTCTTAAGACGTCCAATCTTGACCTTCCTTGTAATGTGTCTACTTGTACAGTGTGATACTATAGCACTATTGTCCTTGGAGTTTTGTTTGGCTCTATAACACAAATTTAAAAAATTATTGAAATAAATCACTTATTAATATAGAAATCACTTATACTATGTAAAATACACAAGAAGGTGGGTTGAATTGTGTAAAATAGTCTAAGATAGTTATCTTTATAAACTTCTTGATTTTCTTAAAAACTCAAACGATTACAAAACAACACACTTAATTTGTTTGAGTAATGTAACAGTGGAAATAATATCTTTTTCTTCTAACTACAAAAATTAAAGAAATAAGGGTTAAAGAATATAACACTGCGGTTTATATTTGTTCAACCTTAACCTTGGGCTACGTCCAATCCTCAAAGTTGATTTGAGATTTCACTATCTCTTCAACTTTACAAGTATTATTTCTTCCCTCTCAGAGCCTCTTTAGGTCTCTTTCACAAAGTATTCTTTATCTGCTATCTTAGTGTCTTCGGGCTCTAGCCTTCCTTTCACTAGAAAATATATTGTTTGAGCTTTTCTAAACTCACGCTATAGGTGTTCTTGATCTCTATCTTTCTTCTTTTCACTTAGGATATTTTTTGTAGTAAATGATTAGTAAAATTTGTTTTGTCTATGACTATACTGATATTTATAGTTTAATTTGCCAATGGTCTTCTTGAAAAAAAAAACCTCTTGTAGAATCTTCAGAGATCTGCTATTAGATGAGTCTTGTAACCACCTCAAACTAACTAACTGTCGTTTTAGATTATATCATCTTGACTTGATTTGCATGCTTCGTCTTATATCTTTGCATCGTCTTATGTCTTCGTTTCATCTTATGTCTGTGCATCGTCTTATAACTTCACATCGTCTTATGTCTGCGCATCGTCTTATGACTTCGCATCATCTTATACGCAGTTTGCGCCTCCTCTTTTGACTTTGTATCGTCTTATGACTGTGCATCATCTTATGACTATGCATTGTCTTATGTCTTTGCATCTGCACACTTAATAAACAAATCAAAACATTTCACACACTTCTATTATTATTATTATTTGACTTTCATCAAAATCAATAGAAGAAGTGAAGTCTTCTTGACTTAACAATCTTCCCCTTTTTTATGATAATAAATAATCATAATATTAGAAGATAAATGAAATATTAAAGCGAATAACAATAGTATTCGAATGAATAATATTCAGACAAACGATATATTTATTCAGACGATTAATGCAAGATAATAGTGTGCATAACAATTTTTCAAAAAAAAATTCCTCTCTTTTCCACCATTCTCCCCTTGTTTGTTATTAATCAAAAAGAATAACATCAGAAGCTTCAAAATTTTAGAAAACATATATTGAATATCAGTGCGGATCGTCTTGAGGTCTTGTTCAACAGAAACACATAGAAGTGCTACTTCCTCATGAAGATCGCCCACTGAGTCTCTTAGTTCATCAACCTTAGTATCTATTTCTTCAATATGTTTAGTTAAGGTTTTTTGAACTTCCTTCTGGTTTTGACTAACTTCAGTCCAATCAATGAAATTCTTCAAGAACTCCAAATTAACGGTAGGATTTTGTAGCTTTTCACTTAGTGGATGAAGAAACTTAGAGACAGATGGTTTTCTAATTGATTCGTCTAATTCAATTATTGTGATAGAGGGTGCTCGAAAAGATTGTGATTGGTGAGGAAGGTCAAGATCATTAGGTTTGGGTAGTTTGAAAATTGGTTTTCCTAGAAAGTGTAGGATATCATTAACTGAAGGAATGAAACCTAAAGGATTAAAATGAATAAGTAGATGTACAAAGGTTTCTAAGTAGAAATGGATACCTTTAATTGAGATACTTTTGTACCCTCCTTCTGAAATTGTCCCAACTACCTTGAAACTTTCATCTTCAGTAGGTGCACCAAAGTTACTTCTTGATGGCCTTGATATGTGGTGTGAAATATAGATGCCTACAGGTTGAGCTGCACGACATACATCGTCTATATTCTTCATCGCCACTCAAATTTCTTCTTTCGTGAGATCATCTTCTTATCTCTTAGGGAATTTCTTCTTCTTTCCTTTGTTTCTGTTGTGTACCAGTGTTGAATGTCTTGGTTGTACATCTGGTACAATCTTTATTGTTGTTCTATTTGTCACTGGGGTAGATGGTGTAAGGATTCTTCGTCATCTGCAATGGATATGGTTCTACTTTTTCATCTCGCAGAATACCATACATTCTTCTTTCTTCAAGGCTTAGAAAATGTATCATTTGATCGCTTACTGTTACAGGTTCAACTTGAACCTTATCTTTTTGTATAGAAGGTTCTCTTATTATCACTAAACCTCTGTTGCGATCAGGCATTGATTCTTCTATTATCTTCATCTTCAAGTCTTCTTTCTTCATTGGTTGCAGGGGATTATAAGTAACTTGCTGCGTTTCCACAGTCTGTGTCTTTTGTTGAACATCAAACGATGAAACCTTCCTTTTCTGAGTCGGTTTCATTTTCTTTAGTTATTCTATTGGCTTGGAAGAGAGTTGTTATTGAGACTTCTTCTACTCAAATACTAACTTCCTTTTTATCTCTGTCTCTCTAGACGGTTGTTCTGACTGCGTCTGAGGGATAGAGACAATTACTTTGGTAGGTTATTATTGTTGTTGTTGTTGCTCCATTGCACTTTCAGAGCCTTGACCAAGAATTAGAGTTTTTTCCTTCTTCTGTTCTTGTTGTCGTAAGGTCATTAGTCTTGGTGACCTTTTTTATTTCTCGGGTTTTTCTGATTGGAGCGTATCAGCCTTCCTCTTTAAAGACACTTTATGAGTTGGTTGTTGAACCAAACTTTCCTTCCTTTCAGGAATTGTCTTGGCTTGTAGTGGCTTATAAGACGATTGTTCACTTTTTACTTCTACTAAGATTCTTCTGGACTACTGAGGTTTTGCTTGTATTCTAGATGAAACATCTTCTTTCCTACTTCATCTGATTGAAAGCTCCCCCTTAGACTGTGCTTTAGGTGTGAAATCTTTATCTGTTTCAGCTTCAGTCTTGGTCCCCATTTTGCGAATAGTAGAGGCATTGATAACACTCTTAATATTTAGCTTTACTCTATTTCCTCTATCAAGTAGTATTCTAGATTCTTTGAAGAATCTTGTCAACAACATACCGTAAGGTAACGAACCACTCTTCTGGTTATAATCCTCCTTAGCCTTTATCATGTATTTCAAGATCAAGAATGGAAGATTAGTAGATTAGTGAGTGAGAAGATGAAATAGACAATGTTCATTAGTCATTGTCACCAAATCCTTTGATCCCGCTCTTGGTAGAATACAGTGAAGAAGAATTGAATGAAGAACCTAGCCTTTGGAATTAGGTTTAGGTTTGAAGACTTCTCGACTCCTGGATTACTTGATCCATATAGTTGTCCATTGATGCTGTGTTCATTCTAAACAATCCATTTTGTATTGATGAGCAGTTTTGCTCCTTCATTTGGACATTCAGTAGCCCTCACAATAGATTCTTGTGTGATAATCACCGACAACCTATCTACCTCTGATATCAAGGTGTCATCTACCACCTTTGCATTCTTCCATAACTCATATACTTCATTTGGATACACTGTATCTTGGATTTTGAAGAAATTATCCCATCCAGCTACTTTGATCTCAAGTTCAATATCCATTCGATCATCCTTTAGAGAAGTGAAATTGACGAGTCTCCCATAAACAAAAGATTTCAACATTCTTCTAATCTGTAATGAATAAACACTAAACACAGAGATGTATTTTGCTTAAAGAAGCGAGGTTAGTATATAGAAGATATTGAAAGAGAGATACGAAATGAAGGTGAGAAAGATTTAATGAACAAAAGATTGAATCGTCTTTGTTGAGAGCAATCTTGAATCAAGTCAGTTACTAAGAGAATTATAAAATGTAGAGTTTTTTCGGTATTAAAGAATTTTGTTTTATAAACACTCTTGAAAAGTTACCATTTGTAATGTTTGTGACTGATCCACAGGTAATCATAAGATTGATACTACCGAGTGAAAGTTACCGTTACTATTCATTCTTAAGAACTTACAAATTTTGTGCTTCATTAGGTCGTATCGTCTGGGTCATGGAGTTTCAGACGAATGGTCATTTAACATTACCATATTCAGATTTCATCTAATTTCCTTGAGTCTGTCTTCACTTAAGGGTTTGGTGAAGATATCTGCCTATTGTTGATTTGTCTCGACAAATTATAGATTGATGATTCCTCTCCATACATAGTCTCTTATAAAATGGTGTCTAACTTCAATATGCTTTGCCCTTGAGTGTTGAATTGGATTCTTTGAGAGATTGATAGCATTTTTGCTATCACAGAAGATTAGAATTTGATCTTCTTGGATAGAATAATCTTCTAACTGATACTTTAGTCATAGTATTTGTGAACAACAACTTGCGGCTGACATGTATTCAGCCTTTACAGTAGAGAGAGCAATTGAACTTTGCCTCTTGCTTGACCACGAAATTAGATTATGACCAAGAAAGTGACACCCTCCACTTGTTCTCTTTCTATCAATCTTGTCTCCAGTATAATCAGCACCACAATAGTCAATTAACCTGAAATCTTTTCCTTTCTCATACATTAAGCAAAGATCAGTAGAACCTTCCAAGTCTCTCAATACTCTTTTAACAGTAATATAATGAGATTCTCTAGGATCTGCTTGAAATCTTACACACAAACAAACACTAAACGTAATAGCAGGCCTGCTTGCAGTAAGGTAAAGCAAAGAACTAATAATTCATCTAAAAAGAG
The DNA here is from genome assembly GCA_027563595.1 of Erythroxylum suave. Taxonomy (NCBI): domain Eukaryota; kingdom Viridiplantae; phylum Streptophyta; class Magnoliopsida; order Malpighiales; family Erythroxylaceae; genus Erythroxylum; species Erythroxylum suave. The sequence continues at coordinate 55,032,819 of JAOSBN010000179.1, read as the reverse complement.
TTTGATCAATCTTCTTACTAGCTTCATCCTTAGATAAGACGATTGAGGGATGCATAGGAGTTGACATTGGTTGAACATTTTCCATTTTATATTTGACTAAAAGTTCTTTGATATACTTTTGTTGATTAATAAAAATATTTTCTTCAGTTTGTTTAATATGTAAACCAAGAAAGAACTTTAATTCACCCATCATACTCATTTCAAATTCACTTTTCATAAGAATCTCAAAACTTGAACATAACTTTTTAGAAGTTGCATCGAAAATAATATCGTCTGCATATATTTGCACAACAATAAAATCATTTTTAATACTTTTCTGAAATAAAGTATTATTAACTTGACCTCTAATAAAGTCATTTTTAATCAAAAAAGAAATTAGACGATCATACTATACACGAGGTGCTTGTTTCAATCCATATAAAGCTTTATGAAGTTTATAAACATGATCTAGTTTATCAAAGACTTCAAAACCAGAGGGTTGTTTAACATAAACTTCTTCATCTATAAAACCATTCAAAAAGGCACTTTTCACATCCATTTGAAGCAGCTTTATATCATGAAAAACAGCATATGCAAGTAAGATCCTAATAGCTTCTAATCTAGCTACAGGAGTATATGTTTCATTATAATATGTTCCTTCTTATTGATTATAGCCTTGAGCTACTAATCTAGCTTTGTTACGGGATACCTTTCCTGATTTGTCTAGTTTATTCTTAAATAACCATCTAGTTCCTATGATGGATTTATTGGATGGTTTAGGTACTAGAGACCAGATTTTATTCCTAGTAAATTGATTTATCTCCTCTTACACTATAAGAAAATCGTGAATTAGCGACGGAAATTTTCCAACGGAGTAAAAAATTATAGCTATTTACTGACATAATATTGTTTTCCATCGGTAAATCTGTTGTATTGTTTATATATAGCGACAGAAATATATTACCGTCGGCAATACTGGAGGGAATGAATTTCATGCAAAATCTCCGACGACATATAGTGACGACACAAACTTTACCATCGGCCAAAATTGCGGGAATGCTTCCTGCAATTTAATTGTTTCGAACATTTACCGACGGAATGCATTCCGTCAGTAAGTTTAGCTCAATGTCTACTATTCACCAACGGAAAATTGCCCGTCGATAAACTTGACATAATTTTACCGACGACGTATTCATTTCCGTCAGTAATAGTTGTGGGAATGCTTGCCTCAATTAACTAGCTTTGGACATATACCGACAGAATACATACCGTCGATAAATGTTATTTAGCTTCTATTATATACCGACGTAATGTGTTCTATCGGTATACATTAAATTAGTTTTACTGACGGAAGTTTTGTTCCATTAGAAAACGTAGCAGCAACAAGACATGCTAAAATAATTTGGAAATTTAAATACCAACGAATGTATATTCCATCGGTAAATTTTGACTAGTTAATAAATAAAATGACGTCATTTGGTTTAAAACCAAATGATGTCGTTTGGTTCATCGTCTTTAAGATGAACCAGAAGCCTCCCCCCTCCCCCCATTTCTTATTCTTCTCTCCTCCCGTTGTGCCGTCTGAATCCGACGCCCTTCCTTGTGTTTTTCGTCGTTTGGTTCATCGTCTTTAAGACGAATCAGAAGCCTCCCCCCCCCCATTTCTTCTTCTTCTCTCCTCCCGTTGCGCTGTCTGAATTTGACGCCCTTCCTTGCATTTTCTGGCCATTTTTTGACCATTTTCTGGCTCATCGTGCGTCATTTAAGGTAAGCTCTCTATATTATTTCTCCAAAAAACAAATGTTTTTAGTGTTAACCTTGGGTGTTTGGGTGATGAAATTTTTGCTTGATTATTGTTGTTGTTTGCGGTTTTTTTGTGTCATTATTGGTTGATTTGTTGTTTATATATGTTATTGTTGGTAAATAATGGAAAAATTCAATGGATTTGTGATTAGATTGAGATTATACATATTGCCTATGAGGTGTTTGATAAAATGCCCTTTATGATGTTTGGAATGTTTTTTTGTAATTATTGTGTGAATTTGAGAATTTAAATGCTTAATTTGGATAAAATGCTTAATTTGAAGTGTGAATTTTTCGAATTTGACATTTAAGTGTGAATTTGATAATTGATCGGGTTGATTTAACTCACTAATAGATTTCTTGGGTTGATTTAATTCTCTTAGTCTTAATGTATTATTATTACTAATCTTTTACTTATTATTAATTTTATTAATATTAAATTGATTGTATTTATCAATATTGTCATTAATTATTAATAATAATTATTATTAATAAGTATTAATATTATTAGTTTGATTAATCTTATGAAATTGATAAATAT
>JAOSBN010000179.1:55015472-55030396 GCA_027563595.1 Erythroxylum suave | reverse complement strand
AGCCAAACAATTTTAAACACTCTTAGCCCGTTCCAAATTACTATCTTACCCTTCCCATCGGTGACGGGATGTTACACCTCTGCTTCTTCTGCTTCAGGAATAGAGACTTTCATAACTACTTCAAACTTGATATTTGTTGTCACTTGTTCTTTGCCTGTTTTTCCTTCAGAAGATTTTAATTATCCTGAACGAGCTACTATCCATCGGATTCTTGAATACATCATTCATATTGAATGTCACTTCTTCATTGATTGGATCAAAACTTTCATTATTATTCAGTGGTATTTATATATTTTTTTGTACTTTTCGGCTCTTTTCGTTGGATATTATACCTAATTTATTTCAAGTGTGCTTGTTTTGAATTAACATAGTTTGAGGGTAAATTTGTCATAATTAATTAGTAATTTCATTCATTTGATTTATAGGACAATTGATATTGCAAACTATTGTTTTTCTTTGCAGGACACTCAAAAAGTAGAGCTAGGAGTGAAGACCAAGAAATTGCTGAGCCATTGAATCAAAGAAGAGAACCATGCGAGACAATTTGGCCGCAGCAAACTCCTCACGTCATTGCGGCGAAAGATGTGAATCAACACCAAATGCTCTCTAGAAAATTTGGATGCGGTGAACCTATCACCTTGCCACGACGAAACCTTCAAATCAATAGCTCAGACGCTTTGGGAAAATTTGGCCGCGGCGAACTCCTCGCTTCGCCGTGGCATAATCTTTGAAACAACGACTTGAAACCTAAGTCATTTTTGGAAAATCCATTCACCCATCCTTATGACCTGACCAGAATATCATTAAAAGACCTAGTTTGGGATAAGTAGCAAAGAGGGAGGTGGTAGAATGGATCCTTAGACATTCCTATAGTTTTCCATCATCACTTTTGTCTACAAAAATAGACCTTCTTCTCCTTCACATTTTCTTCCACTGTCAAACCTCCATCATGGATGATTCAGGACCATTATGGGTAGTGAAATTTTTTAGCTCTATGAGTGGCTAGGCATTTCTTCTCCTCTTGAAGGTGTAACGATGGCTAGAGTTCAATGGGCTGAAAAAAGGGAGTAGCTTAATCCATAGTTCAGCTATGATTTTATATATCCTAGGTCTAGGATTTATGTTTTTGTAGATAAGCTATTTGATTATAGTCTTAATCAAATGTCAGATATTCATTATGTGCTGAATGGATTGGTTATTGTAGAACTTTGAGCTTAAATGTGTAAAGTTTCATATATGTCCATTAGAAATCTTTTTGACTCTCTATTATCTTGCATCGTTATGTTTGATGCTGAGATGATTTTAGATTACATTTGAACTATTGCATTAGCTAATCCATTTACACACATTAAGAGCGCTTAATGGGATTTTAAAAAATAGAGTTCATTGATTAAGGTCCCGGACTTGAAAAGTCTTTCAAGGTTTACATTTTTGAAACTTAGTGATTTCTACACTCTCTTTAATCATTTCTAACAATGATGGCCAAAACTCACTTTCAAGAGGATTTTATCATTATATAGTCTTTGTGTTTTTCAACTTTTAGCTTTATATCTCCCTAAAATCCAAAAACATTTGTTTCTACATTTAAATTAGTTCTATCAATTAGTTTGAAAATCAAAAACCCCCTTTCCTCCAAATTAGTTTGCATAGCATGACATATAGGTTAACTTAGATTCAATTGTTTAGGTTTTGGTTAAGTGAACGACCCAAGGTTGGACCCTATAGTGCAATTCTTGGAATTCTTTGATTTAGCCTCCAAGAGCTTAGCGTAACAAGGGTTAAATCAAATGGAGCTGTTGCCAGGGAACCAAGCAATTGGTTCTCTAGGTTAACTTCTGTCATATTTGCTGTTGAGGATAGTTAAGAGTCCTTAGATTGCATTTTAGATAGTTTAGTTTCACACCTGTTAATAGTATAGGTTTTCATTTTGTTTAGCATTTGAATTTTTGCAAACACAACATAGATACTAATTTCTTTTCAATTTCCATACTAAGCATTTTTATTTCTGCATAGTTCAAAGTCTATTTGTTGCACTCGGTGTAAGTTTGCCGCAACCAACTTTTTGGTTCACCATGGCTAGCTCTTCAGGATCTTATGAGGATCCCTTTCAGGAAATTTACACCGCGACAAACTTCAAACTTCACCACAGCCAACTCTTCTGTATAGCTCTGAAGTGTGCTATACTTGTGCATTTATACTTTCATTACACACACACTTGCATCCATTATACCTCGTCTTTTCACCTGATTTTGTGAATTTGCAAGTCAAATTTTCTCATCTTTAAATTCTTTTGAATTTTTCCTTTGCATGCCCCGAAAAACCATACTCCTATCCTTAGACTCTGAAATTGAGAAAAGCCTGAGAAAAGTTAGGAAGGAAAAGAGAGTAGAAGGGACAAGCAAGGTAGTGGAGTTTAGCTTATCAAGCAGTGAGAGTGAGTCATTAGAAAGAGAGACAATGACTGAAAACCCAGTTAATTTGCAACACCAAAACCTTGATGCCAACCAACCAAGAAATGGTGATAATAGAGGTAATGGAGAGTATGAGAGAATTGGTGAGAATAAAGGCAACCTTAGAAGAAGGACCACTAGGGAAGCTACAACCTCTGATGTTAATTACGATCCTTTTATTGCTGCTTGCCCTAATTTTGATGTGAATTTTGAGATAAAAGGATTGCTTATTAACTCTCTTCCTAAGTTTCATGGTTTGAAGGGAGAAGATCCATATATTCACCTACAATCACTATCTATGATTTGTTAAAGAATGAAACTGGTGGGAGCTTCTATCAAGTGCTGTGGAAAGTTTTTCATTTATCATTGGAAGGAAAAGTAAGCGAGTGGTATATGAGTCTTTTGCGACATGTAGCAAACGCTTATCATAGTTGAGTGAATTTAACGAAGGCATTCTTTGAGAAGTATTTTCCTGCTTCTAGAACTTCATCAATGAGAAAGGAAATCTATTCAGCTCTATAGGACTTTGATGAGTCTCTCTACGATTATTGGAACTGCTTTCAAGATCTATTGTAACGATGTCCTCACCATCAAATACCAGATGAGTAGTTGGTATAATATTTTTATGATGGGTTGAAGAGTCAGGATAAGGATATGTTAGATGCAACTTCAGGAGGTTCACTGATAGACCTCACCACTGAAGAAGCTTGGGATCTGACTAAGAAGATGGCTTTGAATCACCAATAGTACAGTGCAAGAGAAACTAGAGGTGTACATAAGTTAGGAGTTTCAACAGTAAACTCTAGAAAAATGGAGAGTCTTGAGTCTAAGGTAGACTTGTTGGAAAACAAAATGACTACTCAGTTGGCCCTCATTACTACGGAGTTGAAAAATATGAGTGTGCATTGTCCACAAACACCTATGGACCTTACTACACCAAGTTATGAAACTTGTGGATCTATAATGCATATTGCTAGTGTCTGCCCTAATCGATATGAAGAGGTATCTGCTGTTTATCAAGGGAGGCCAAATTAGAAGTGGCACCTATACTCTAATTCATATAATGAGGGATGGAAGACAAACCCTTGGTTTAGTTGGAGAAATGATGAGAGTGGATCGTTAATCAGATTTCAGAGAAGTGGAGGGGCTGGTCCATCTACTAACCAGTTCCCAAACCAATAGAAAGTTTTGACTATTCCATAAAAGGAGGATACAAATCAACTTTTCCACAATATGATGGCATTAATGAAAGAGGAGAAAACTTCCAATGACAACCAATTCAGTTCTATAGCCTGTCTGATCCAACAAGACTCATCCAAGAATGCTGCTAGATTCAATGCTTTAGAGAAAAGGATGGAGCATGGGAAAAAAAGACGGAAAATATCAACTCCTATCTCACTCAGTTATCCAATAATATAAGTGAGCATCAAGCAAAGAGTAGTGGCACTATTCCCTCAAACTCTATTATAAATCCTAAGGGTTTGAATGTCGTCACTCTTCGAAGTGGGAAGTAAGTGAAATTCTGTGATTCAGATGAGGAAGTAGTTGAGGAAGAGATTGAATATAATGAGTTGTCTTTCAAGCTGGAAAAGATGAAGAATTCTGAAAGCGCTAAAGAGAAAGCGTTATTGGCTGAAAAGAAGTCCACAATTTTGAATAGCAAAGAAAAAAATCTTGAGAGTAGCAATGAACAAGCCACAGCAAGGGAACAAGATGTGTCAAAAAAGCATGGAGCCGATAAAGTCAATAATAAGGAGGTAAATCTCAAAGACCTTCCTTTTCCTAATTCTTATTTGATGAGAAAAAGAATGACTGACACTAAGCATGAAAAAGATATCATTGATTTGTTTAGTAAAGTGGAAGTCAATATTCCTTTGCTTGATCTTGCGAAACGAGTTCCTGCTTTTACCAAATGAAAGAGTGCAAGTAAGCTGAAATATTTTCGCCTTATTCAAGCCTCAAATCCCTATAAAATGCCAAGACCCTAGATCTTTCACTATCCCGTGTACTATAGGTAAACTTAACATAGGGGGAGCCTTGTTAGATCTAGGACTAACCATTAATGTAATGCTTAAGCCTGTTATCCATCATTGGGAGTTAAGAATCTTAAATCTACATCTGTAGTTCTCCAATTGGTTGATAGGTCTATTAGGCATCCGGTGGGCATTATAGAGGATATCTTGGTCTAAGTTAAGGGTTTAGTTTTTCCAGCTGATTTTTATATGCTTAATATGTCTTGTGAAGTTGTGCAGGATACTACTTTGATTCTAGGTCGACCCTTCTTAAGGGCTACTAGTACCATGATTAGCATGAAAGAAGGTACAATCACCATAGAGGTACGAGATCAACAAGTGAGTTTTAACATTTATGAAGCAATGAAACATCCTTATGAAGATTATTCACTTTTGGGTGTTAACATCATTGATGCTGTAGTTGATGATGCTTGTTCTGCATTAGAATTGCAACAGAATTTCTTTGATTCTAAATTGTGTTCACTTGATTCTATTGTCAGTGATGACCCCCTTTAGGAAAGGTTTTCTGTTAATGCTTTAGGTGATTTTGGCATCATGGAGGAACACTCAGATGAGGGAAGTGATGAATTCATTTCATTGCAACAAGAGTCTCAGACTAAAGGTGACATCATGGAACCTAGCTCTCTATTGGTTGAAAATCAGGGCAGAAAACTTTTTTCTCTTGAACTTCATGAATTAATACCTTTTGTTGTGCAACCACTTGCAATTGAATTGAAACTTCTACCCCCTACTTTAAAGTATGCTTTCTTAGAGTCAATTGAGCGATTACCTGTTATAATTTCCAATTCCCTATCTAGTAGTGAGGAAGATAAACTTATTAAGGTTTTGAGAGAGCATAAGAGGGCAATAGGGTGGACTTTAGCAGACATACCTAAGATTAGCCCAGCTATTTGCACACATAGGATTCTACTGAGTGAGGGTTCCAAACTAGTGAGACAACTCCAAAGGAGATTGAACCCACTTATCTTAGATGTGCTTAAGAAAGAAATAACCAAACTTTTGTGTTGGTACCATTTATCCCATATCTGATAGTGAGTGGGTTAATTTGATCTAGTAGTCCCTAAAAAGAGTGGGGTCACTGTGGTTAAAAATGATAGGGATGAGCTAACTCCTATAAGAGTGCAAAATTCCTGGCGTGTGAGCGTAGACTATAGGAGATTAATTGATGCCACACGAAAAGATCATTTTCCCCTTCCCTTTATTAACCAAATGCTAGAGCGATTTGTAGGCAAATCCCACTATTGTTTTCTTAATGGTTTCTCTGGGTACTTTCAAGTACCTATTGCATCAGAGGACTAAGATAAAACCACTTTTACATGTCCTTTTGGTATCTTCACTTATCGAAGGATGCCTTTTGGACTATGCAATGCCCCAGGGACTTTCCAATGTTATATGATGGCTGTTTTTTGTGAATTTTTAGAAGAATGCATGGAAGTCTTTATGGATGATTTCACTGTGTATGGTGGTTCTTTCGATAATTTCCTTACTATTCTTAAAAAAGTTTTGAAATGATGCATTGAAAAAAATTTAATTTTGAATTTTGAAAAATGTCACTTCATGGTTAATGAGGGCATATTGCTTGGTCATTTGATTTCTAGGAAGGGAATTGAAGTTGATAAAGCTAAGATTGAGGTAATATGTTGCCTTATCCTGTTTATGTTAAAGATATAAGATCATTTTTGGGTCATATAGGATTTTATAGGTGTTTGATTAAAGATTTTAGCAACATTGCATTACCTCTTTCAAAGTTTTTATAAAAAGATGTTAAATTTGACTTTGATGATTCATGTAGGAACGCTTTTGATGAGCTAAGATCTTAACTTATTTCTCCTCCTATTCTTGTTGCCCCTAATTGGAACTTACCTTTTGAGCTTTCATGTGATGCTTCTAATTGTGCTGTAGGAGTGATGTTAAGCCAAAGAGAGGAGAAAATATCAGGAGCAACTGCCTATCCTCAAAACTACTGGATGCAACTCAAATTAACTACACAACAACAAAAAAAGAGTTGTTCGCAGTAGTTTTTGCATTAGAGAAGTTTAGACCCTATTTTTTAAATTCTCATGTCACTGTGTTCACTGATTATGCAGCTATCCGGGACCTTCTCAAGAAACCAGAATCTAAGCCAACATTGATAAGATGGGCATTACTCCTTTAAGAATTTGATATCGAGATAAAGGAATGGCCAGGAGCAGCAAATCATGTAGCTGACCATTTAAGTAGGCTACCAGAGGATACAAAGGGAGTAGACTCTTTTGAGCTTACCTATGATTCTTTTCTCGATGCAATTTTACGTTCTTTATTTTTGAAAGAGCCTTAGTATGCACATATCGTAAACTACCTTATGACCGGACTCACCCCACCTTTTATGTCTAATTTGCAGGCACAAAAGCTTAGGAGTGAAGCAAAGCATTACATTTGGGATGCACCCCATCTATGGCGAATGTGTAGTGATCAAGTCATAAGGAGATGTGTACCTAATGAAGAATGTGATGCGATTATTTCAGCTTGCCATTCTATAGTTTGTAGGGAGCATTTCAGTGCAAGGAGAACATCCAGAAAAATTTTAGACTTTGGTTTTTACTGGCCAACCCTTTTTAAAGATTCTTTTACATTTTGTCAGTCTTGTGACAAGTGTCAGTGTTTTGGGGGGTTAGGAAAAATACATGAAATGCCATAGCAACCCTTACTTTTTTGTGAAATCTTTGATGTTTAGGGGATTGACTTCATGGGTCCTTTCCCTCCATCCTTTGGTTTTGTATATATCCTTCCAGCCTTAGATTATGTGTCAAAGTGGATAGAGGCTGTGCCTACTAGGAAAGATGATGCCCAAACAGTGTCCAAATTTCTTAAGTCCAACATTTTCTGTAGTTTTGGGATTCCAAGGGCTGTGGTGAGTGATAAGGGTACACATTTCTATAATAGGGTAGTTGACAATCTATTTTCAAAATTTGGAGTAACTCATAAAGTCTCCACTGCATATCTCTCCCAAACCAATGGTTAGGCTGAGATATCTGATCGGGAGGTGAAGCATATCTTGGAGAAGATTGTAAAGCCACCAAAGAAAGATTGGAGCTTGTGCTTAGAAGAAGCATTATGGGCTTATCGGACCGCCTACAAGATATACCTTTGCCATATTTCACCGCGGTGACAAATTTCTCAAACAAACTTTGCTACGACCAACTTTCGATTTCACCGCGATGACAATTTTCTAACTCATTACTTCACCGCCGCCACCATTTACCAAATGCTCCCACACTGAGTTCTTAATACTTCTGTGATTAAAATTTTGAAAAATTTAAATTTTTACATATGCTTTTGGAAAGCTATCCATGCTTTTAAATGTTAGTTGAATTTCGACTAATTTCATTTTTAATGTTTTCAACAAAAAGCAAGTGAGGGTATGTTAAGGAAGGTGCACTGTGCATTTTTAAACCTTGAGCTTGCTTAATTGAGACATTAACCCTGTTAGAAGGACATTTGAGCCTGAATTCTTTCATTTATATGTATCTGCTGAATTCTATATCTCTCTAGAACTTGTTTTAATTTTTAATTGAGGCTTGATGAACTAAATTTTGTGAAAATGAAAGAGGCATTCATTGCAAAAACCTTCTCATCCAAACACAAACCCTACAAATTTTACCATTTCTAGCCCTCTTGAGCCATCTTTTTGAGTGCATGTATAGTTTTATAAAAAGATGTAAATATTTTATTTCTAATTTTCTCAGTTTGAGTGTTTGTAAGTAGAATTTGTGGGTTTAAAAAGAAAAAGCAAAAGCAAAAGCAGTGTATTTTTATAGACCAGTGTGATGGTGCGCTACTACCATAGTTCAGTAATGAATAAATAGTGAGAATTTTGGTACTTTAAAAGAACCAGTTTTAATGTGTCTTAAGTAGTTCCTTCTACCATTTGAGGAACCTGGTTTGAGTCTGATTATGATATTTGTCATTCACAATTGCTTTGCAACATTAAAAAAAAGGGCTGCTATATTAGAGTTTTAAACATTTTCTTTGGAATAGCCGACACTCATTTCATTAGATATAACTGTGATGCATGTCACTCATTTTGTTTCTTGTACTCCATCCATCTCACTTGGCCTTCATTCATCATTACAATCCAAAAAGTCCTCTTGATTTTCAAAATTATAGTTCTTATGGTGGAGAGGTAGAACTATCACAAGCCTATGGTAAAGAATAAATTAAGCATATTTTGAGCGAAAATTACCCTGAGATAAGTGAGTTGAGAGCTAAACACTTTTCCCTAAGATAAGTCTCTTTTGCTCAATCTCTCGGCTCAAATTCATGTGGTGTTGATCTTCTTGGCATTCTTTCAACCTAATTTAGTTGATTTATGAGAAAATGGTTTAATTAATCTTCTGCTGTCATTTTTTAAGCAGGGTTAGTATTTTCTTTTTCCCTTGTATTCCTTTGACTTTGATAAGCTTTGTCAAGGAGTCCAAAGGTCTAAGTGTGGGGGAATTTGATTGAACCCAAACTTTCATTATTATTCGGTGGTATTTTTATATTTTTTGTTGTACTCTTTGGCTTTGTTCATTAGATATTGTGCCTAATTTATTTCAAGTGTGCTTATTTTGAATTAACATAGTTTGAGGGTAAAATTGTCATAATTAATTAGTAATTTCATTCACTTGATTTATAGGACAATTGCTATTGCAAACTATTGTTCTTCTTTGCAGGACACTCAAGAAGTAGAGCCAAGAGTGAAGACCAAGAAATTGTTGAGCCATTGAATCAAACAAGAGAACCATTCGGGACAATTTGGTCGTGGCAAACTCCTCACTTCGCCATGGCGAAAGATGTGAATCCACAGCCAAATGGTCTCGGGAAAATTTAGCAGTGAAGAACCTATCACCTCGTTATAATGAAACCTTCAAATCAATAGCTTAGACGCTTTGGGAAAATTTGGCCGAGGCGAATTCTTCGTTTCGCTACGGCTAAACCTTCGAAACAGTGACCTGAAATTTGAGTCATATTTGGAAAATCCATTCACCCATCCTTATGACTCGACTCGAGTATCATTAAAAGACCTATTTTGGGATAAGTAGCAAAGAGGGAGGCGGCAGAACGAATCCTTAGACATTCCTATACATTTCCATCATCACATTTCTCTGCAAAAATACATCTTCTTCTCCTTCACATTTTCTTCCACTATCAAACCTCCATCATGGATGATTTAGGAGCATTCCGGGTGGTGAAGTTTCTCAGCTCTATGAGCAGCTAGGTGTTTCTTCTCCTCTTGAAGGTGTAGTGACGGCTGGAGTTCAATGGGCCAAAAAAGGGGAGTAACTTAATCCATAGTTCAGCTATGATTTTATATATACTAGGTCTAGGATTTATAATTTTGTAGACGAGCTATTTGATTATAGTCTTAATCAAGTGTTGGATAGTCATTATGTGTTGAATGGATTGGTTATTGTAGAACTTTGAGCTTAAATGTATGAAGTTTCATATATGTCTATTTGAAATCTTTTTGACTCTCTATTATCTTACATGGTAAGGTTTGATGTTGAGATGATTTTAGATTACATTTGACCTATTGCATTAGCTAATCCATTTATACACACTAAGAGTGCTTAACGGGATTTTATAAAATGGAGTTCATTGATTAAGGTCCTAGACTTGAAAAGTCTTTCATGGTTTACATTTTTGAAACTTAGTGATTTCTACTCTCTCTTTAATCATTTCGAACAATGATGGCCAAAACTCACTTTCAAGAGGACTTTATCATTCTATAGTCTTTGTGTTTTTCAACTTTTAGCTTTATATCTCCCTAAAATCCAAAAATATTTGTTTTTACATTTAAATTAATTATATCAATCAGTTTGAAAATCAAAACCCCCCTTTCCTCTGAATTAGTTTGCATAGCATGGGATATTGATTAACTTAGATTCAATTGTTTAGGTTCCGGTTAAGTAAACAACTCGAGGTTGTGCCCTATAGTGCAATTCTTGGATTTCTTTTATTCAGCCTCCAAGAGCTTAGCGTAACAAGTGTTAAATCATTCATCATCAATCCAAAGGATATGGTTCTTTATATGGACATCTACCCAAGACTTTTCAATATTTAAGCATGGTGTACTACGATTTGGCAGACAGTATGAGGGGTTTCCATCCTTTTCTTCATCCTCTTTCTTCATTTCTTGGTCTTCTATAAGGTAAGGTTCAGCATCGTCTTCCACTAGTTCTTCTTGTTCTCTCCTATTTCTAAGTGTGATAGCCTCATAATGCTCTTGTTGATATAATTCCATATTGCTCAGAGAGTCTTCCGCACTTCTCTTACAAAATTCACGGCAATGATATCCTACATAAAAGTCTAGGTTGTGAATAAAAGAAACATGATTTTCCAAAACTTGATTGAATTTCTTTTCTAGTCCCTTCTAACTTTCCTCTCAACTGGAAAACATCCTCTTTTGGTTCTCTTCCAGAGCTACCAGTTTGGAACCAAACATCTCCATAAACTTGTCAAACTTACTCTCCATGGCTCCAATTCGATTTTGCTAAATTTCAAATAGGTCTTGATGTCCCATGTGAGTACTTGTATTGTTGGACCAATTAAAATCTAGGTAGTTCTGCCATCTTATAGTGTACATGTTCTAATAAGAATTGGTACTTCCCGAACCATACTGTGCCTCGTTATAATTTTCAAAAGTTCCTTTCTCCCTATAATAATTTTCTTCCATCATCGTTCTTCCTATTTCTTCTTAGCATCTATCTCTTCAGATGTCTCATTCCTCATTCTAAGATGTCCTGATGTGTTACCAAATTCTGTCGATCTTCACGTGTTTCTTATGTTTATGTAATTGCAAATACACAAGGAAAAGTATTAAAAACTCTTAAATCAAAGTAATCTAAATCAAACACGATGCTAAACAATCAATCCCTAGCAACAGTGCCAAAATCTTGTTGAATGGTAAAACCTAGCCACTTGTTTATGCTAAAAAACTGTAAGTGATCGGGTCATGACTTGTATTTAAAAAGAGTGGATATCGATCCTATAGGAATTGATGCCCAGACACCACTTAAATTGGACACAACTTTATTTAAGAAACGAAATTGTTAAATGTGAATCATCTAGAAAATTAAATTAAAATTACAAGACTAATGTAGACAATGAACAATACCATAATTGTAGAAAATCTGAATTCAAGAATCTAAATGCTAGAGATTACTTTTTTCCTATTTTGTCTCCCTCCTATTTTATTGATTGAATTATATCTTACCCAAGATTTCTGAATGTATTAATCACCCTCTCTTAAGGTGTAACTATTTTCCCTAATTGAATTAACTGGAATCGATTGAACGATCTCTTAACATATCCAATGACTCTAATGATTCAACTAGTTATTAAGCTATCTTATGGGTAATCAATTGACTAGTTGAGATCTTTCTTGTAACTATTCAATTAACATGATGATTGCTAGTCTATAGGTCGCCAACTCTCGTCATCTAATATCTCATTCATTCTCTTAATTTTTTGCAAGATGACAATTAAGAACAACAATCAACAAAGACCATTGTATTCAATTAAAGAAAATAGAAGTTCTAACAAAGTAGTTCCAAAGCAATCTCTACAATGAAATTAGCCTAACATGGTCTCCATAACATCATCAACAATCAAATAAACCATTTTTACAAAGAATAGAAGAGATTAGAATGACATAAAATGGAATGGAAAGTCTCTTTCTCTTCTTTTCCAAAATCTAGAATGGTGTTGATGTGTTATTTTTCCCAATCGTGATGATTATTCTTGTTTTCAATCCTTCCATAATGCTCCAAACGTGTGTTCTTCACTCGAGGATGGTGTTTCTACAAGTAGGTGTCGTCTCCCCTTAAAGATGGAGGCTTAATTGTGCTTAAATAGTCTAAAAATCCTAGGTTTAATAAAGCCTCACAGATTGCCTCAGATTATAATTCCCACACTTGTGGGAAGTGTGGGAATTGGCATGATTCCCATGGTTATAGGAATTTGCAACATCACACTTCCTCTTTTCTTTTCCTCTTGATTTTTATCTCATTCTCTAAGATTCCTACATAACAAATAGTTAATTCTTACCCTATATTAACATCTAGCACAAAAGAACAACAATAAAAATCAAAATTAATGAAAACGTACAAAATGAATCCTAAATACAACAATAATGAACAATTATGCAAGAAAACACATGCCAAATACCTATCATAACATATACTAATGCACACCTATCAAACTTTAGCTCATATTCACTCACACTCATATCCCTTTGTATGAGATTTAGGAATTCTCTTGCCTTCTCTTTGACATAGAATTTCGAGAATTATTTTTTCCTAAAGGCTTCCAAAAAATTTCTCCATGACAATATCGGCGGTATGACCTAACTATAGGGCATTGATTCCCAACAATGGAGTGCGTCCCCTTGAAGCAAGCTCACTGCATAATCTGATTTCTCCTCATCGAAGCAGTTTACCTAAAATAGAACTCTCTCTGTCCATGCTTCAGCCTCTTCGGGATTCATAGTCCCATTAAAGTCTACAGTCCTATACTTACGAAGCTTATCATACTGTCCGCTCATCCCCACTGGAGCTTACACATCAACTTGTGGCACTTGAACTATAGCATGCATGAAAGGTTGAGTAAAGGCTTGAAAGAAACAAGGATCCATAGGGTTTACTTGGGGAATAGGAGGAGGAGGCAGTGGCACTTCGTGGGACATGAGATTCATCCATGCTTCCTTAGCGAGAGCGAGATCGAGTCATAGCTCCTCGAGTTTCGCTTCAATTTAAACCATTTAAAATCTTTAATTCATGTTTCATATTAGGTTTAAACTTGCATGTGTGCATGTAAAACCTTCTTAAACCATGTTTCATGTAAAATAATTTCAAATCATGTGAAACAATATAAAAACAATGAATGTTGTTCATTTAAAACAATGCAAGTTCATTTTTGTGTTTTAAAATGACCCATTTCATACCTAGGATACTCCTAAACCTAGACTTTAATACCCTAACGTTAGGCTCCATTTCCTAAGTCTAACTCATGAGTCAAATGTCAGCACATCACTCTATAGGGTTGTTTGGATCAAGTTAGGAAAGGACTATAAAGTGTCTAGCATGCACCCTGTGTAGCATCACTAAATCGTAAAAATCATATCTTTCAAATCCGATGTCTAAAAATTACAAACTTCATATCTTTGGAAAGTGAAGAGGATGAGCTACAACTTCCAAGAAGACAACTTTGTACAAATTATCTAGATTAATATGGTTTTCCCATAAGTTATAACACATATTTTACCTCGGTGAGTAGTTGAAAATGCAATCCGAAAGCTTAGAAATTCGTGAGCAAAATATAAATATATTTCGTTAACTTCAAAAGAGTGAAGTATTACAAAGGTTTAATGGGCTTTTCAAGACACCAATGTATCATTGGAATCATAATAAAAAATACAAAATATATATGAAAGAGTAATAATTGAAATGCTACTAAAGCCTTGAGTTTTCATATACTAACTTAAATACAAAAATATGCAGATTTGGAGTGGTGCCTTAACTCTCCATCGCTCGATCTTTTGCTCATCACCTAGAGATGGGGAGGAAGGGGTGAGCTAAAAGATCGTTGGAAACAAGTTTATAACAGAGAAACTTGTCAAACAAATCATAAACAATAGAAGACATGTATTTCTCAAACTTGTCAAGCAAATCATAAACAACTTAAGACATGTATTTCTCAAACTTGTCAAACAAATCATAAACAAGATAAGACATGTATTTCTCAAACTTGTCAATCAAATCATAAACAACATAAGACATGCATTTCTTAAACTTGTCAAACAAATCATAAACAACATTAGACATGTATTTCTCAAACTTGTCAAACAAATCAAAAATAATATAAGACATGTATTTCTCGAACTTGTCAAGTGAATCATAAACAGCATAAGACAGGCATTTCTCAAACTTGTCAAACAAAGCATAAAAAACCTAAGCAAGCTTAATGGTTTGGGTAGTCCATACAAACATGATGAAGAAGCCTTTCAACTAAACCAATACATGAGGGAGTTCTTGCGAAGTTCCAATAAACATGAGGGAGTTTGTAGTAGAGCTTTATGTCACTAGTGGGTAGGTGAAAGAAGCCTTTAACATGGTCAACGTGCACGTGACACAATATGATGGATACCTTAAACATAAAAACAAACATGAATTTCATGACTTGTAAGCATATTTCACAAAGGCACATTTCGAAAACATGATTTCTATAAGCATGATATATTTCAAATAGAATTTCCATCATCATTTCATGAATCATTATCAAGATTCGTGTACCAAACGTGTAGCAATTGTTGGCACCCCTCCCAGGTGAGTCGCGTGCCCGATGTCCTACGTGACATCTGGACGCGCATCTCACGAGGCAGGGATTCCTCACCACGAAAGAAACCTCAAATTGAACTTAA
>JAOSBN010000179.1:54974546-54990911 GCA_027563595.1 Erythroxylum suave | reverse complement strand
CTTTATCGTGGGATACGTGTCGGAACGACCTGCGGGCGTCCCGATGTGTACCCTACGGTAAGGGGGTGCTACACTTATTACTATATTTCTGACCTTATCTCTTCTAGTAAGGTTGCACATCTAACGAAGCATCCTCATCTCCATCATCATTAGCTTATGATTATGCACATGTTTGATAGACCAACTCTCTATCCTATAGAGCATGGCCAGTCTAATTACTAAAAAATAAAATTTACCTTTGAGCTTGAAAATGAACAGGCTTCTTCTAATCTCGGTAAAGAAGAAGTAGCTAAAACATGACTACTAACTTAAATAAATTATGATTAAGACCAGAAAGAAAGATATAAACCTTGTCTTTTACGTTTTATTTTTTTTAAGATCATCGACTTAGGTTATACCATTTGAACTTTTATAATCAAGCTCTATAAAAATTGTGTTTTACTCATTGTAATATTTTATTAGATTTCAACCATATATACGTAATTAAGAACACTTTTTCATTAGTTCATAAATTTAAGAAGAATCAACTACATCAAGGTAACTTCTTTTTATAGCTTTTAAGAGTTCCTTTGTTATTTTATACGAGACAAGATTTAACCAATACATTTTCACTTCCTGAGCCTTCCATTTATAATAACCTAGATTATCTTATAAGGTTGTAAACTTTTTTTGTTAATATAACCCATTTTTTTCTTTTAGTAATTATGTCCAAAATCTTATACAGAGTTGGTAGTTAGCATCGTCTAATTTAATATGAATGGAAGCAAAAGTATCTTGAAAGGTCATAGTAGATATTTTCTTACTATCTTAATTTTGAATATACATATTATAGTGCGGCTAATTATTGGCGGTGACTTTAACGTGAAACTAGAAATTATTAAAAAAAGGGGCGGCTCCCCCACCACCCCGGTTATCACTACCTAGTTTAAGGACTGGGTGCAAGACTATGGCCTACACGATCTGGGTTATATAGGATCAAAGTTTACTTAGAGGAGAGGAAATGTCCAGGCCCGCTTAGACCGAATTTTAGAATTGTCCTCTTGGCTAGCTAATTTCTCTCATGCGATGAATCACCATCTTCCTTTACTTGGTTCTGATCATCGCCCTCTCCTTTTAAAATTGGCCAGCCCGACACTGAGAGCACCTAGCCCACATCAGTTCTATTTCCAAGCTGCATGGCTAGCCCATGATGATTTTGCTAACGCGGTCTCAGCAACTTGGCTTCCCACCGAAGAGAAGTTTAGCAATTCGTTAGCCACATTTGCTACTCATCTCCAATAATGGAATAAGGAAGTTTTCGGCCATATCTTTCATTGGAAAAATAGACTACTTACTTGCTTGAATGGCATCCACAGGGTAATGGATACTGGTCCCTCGGAGTCACTGATAGCTCTGGAAGATCAGCTAAGCATTGAATTAATGCAGGTTTTGTGTGAGGAGGAACTCTATTAGCATCAGCAAGCCAGGTGTGCGTGGTTGGCATAAGGGGATCGTAATACCACCTATTATCACACTGTTACCGCAGCCAAACGATAGAAGCAGAAGATACGACGCTTACTAGACTCGAATGGGATAGAAATCTCCGACCTAGTACAATTGCGCACTATGGTGAGGCATTATTTTGAAGAATTGCATGCTACCACCGAGCACACCAATTTTAGGTTCCCCATAACTAGAGCCTTTCCAAGGTTAATATAGGAGCATATCTAAGACATGTCAACCCCAGTCCATGTGTCAAAAATAAAAAATGCTATTTTTGGCATACACCCTAATAAAGCTCCAAGGGTTGATGGCTTTCCTGCTTTATTTTTTCAAATCCAATGGGGAAAAGGGGATCAAAGGTGGTGGTGTTCATCAAACAAATCTTCAAACATGAAAGATGGGAGCAGGTGATTATCCTAACTCTTCTGGTTCTGATCTCAAAAGTTGAGTCCCCAAAGTATGTCACTCAGTTTCGACCAATTAGCCTTTGCTCAGTGATTTACAAGATCATCTCTAAAGTTATTGTAAATTGAGTCAAGAACCATCTCGATTATCTAGTGGCAAATACTCAAGGCAGCTTTATCTCGGGAAGACATATAACGGATAATATCACCATAGCTCAGGAGGAAATACACTCACTAAAATGAAAGAAGGGTAAGACAGGGTACTTTGCTTTAAAAGTTGACTTGGAGAAAGCCTACGATCGACTTCGTTGGGACTTTCTAGAAGACAATCTTCGGGATCTTGGAATTCCGCTCAAATTAGCTAGCATCATCCTCGAATGTGTAACCACAGTTACAATGCAAGTTGCTTGGAATGGAACTCTTTCCGAGTCGTTCACTCCTGCACAGAGTATTTGGCAAGGCGACCCCCTCTCGCCTTATTTATTCGTTCTGTGGATGGAGCGCTTAGGCCACCTTATTTTACATGAGATGAGCCAAGGGCGTTGGAAACCTATTAAGCTCAATTCCACAGGGCCTCCCCTTACTCACCTTTTCTTCGTCGATGACCTTATGATATTTGGCGAGGCCATGAAAACACAGATGCAGGTAGTCTCCCAGACCTTGGAGACATTTTGCCAGGTGTCAGGGAAAAAGGTGAGTAGGGACAAAACTAGGATTTTCTTCTCCAAGAATGTCTATAGGGAGCAAATGAGATGGCTTAGTCACATCCTGCAAATCCAATGTACTACCAACCTGGGTAAATTTCTTGGAGTTCCAATAGTCTATGAGCGCACAACGAGGAGAACGTACCAGCACATAATAGATAAAGCCCAACGCAAACTCACAGGATGGAGCTCGAGATCTTTGTCTCTGGCAGGACGGGTCACCTTAACCCACTCGGTGATCTCGTCCGTCCCAACTTACACCATGCAAACCGTGAGACTGCCACGACAATTTTGCGACGACGTAGAAAAAATCATGCAGAATTTTATCTAAGACTCCACAAATGGTGCTCATAAGCCGTACCTAGTCGCTTGGGAGACTGTTTGCCGTCCGAAAACGGCAGGAGGTCTTAGTCTTAAACGGATTCGTCATTCCAATGACGCCATGCTTACCAAGTTAGGTGGGGAATTGCTTACTAAACCGTCAGCACTATGGGTGCAGATTCTGAGCTAAATATCGGTTTGATGAGATACAACCCCCTTCGACACTGGATAGAAAAGGGGCATCGGTAATTTGGAAGGAGATATTCGCTACGTGGCAATTTGTCCGACAAGGGTACAAATGGAACCTAGGAAATGGCCATAAGGTAAACTTCTGGCTCGATTCCTAATTGGACGATTGGGGTCCTCTTGTCCTAGTGGCTACATCCCCCTTACCTGACCACTTGTTGTACACTAAAGTCAATGAGGTAAGCGACGCAGGGCAGAACTAGAAATGGAACCTCTTCCAACACTATCTCCCTTCGATAGTTTGTTTAGATATTGCAACAACTCGGATACCAGTAGAAGAAGTGGGGGAGGACAAACTAGTGTGGAGCTCGGCTAAGAATGGCGAGTTTATCGTAGCCTTTGCTTATGATCTCATTGTGAACAATGTTCCGGACGACCGAAACAAAATCTGGGATAGGATATGGAAATGGCCAAGGCCACAGAGGATTCGCTCGTTCCTATGGTTACTCACCAAACAGAAGCTGCTAACCAACCAACAAAGAGTCACTCGTTGGCTCACAGTGGATGCCAGTTGTTAGTTCTGTGGACAAAAAGAGACAATGTTACATGCCCTCCGGGATTGCCCACGAGTCAAATCTTTTTGGATCCAATTTCCTTCTGAAACAGTTTCTACTGATTTCTTTCAACAAGATGAGATGACGTGGTGGACTGCTAACTTGGTTAAGCCGCTACAACTCCAGATGCGGGAATGGATGACAATTTTTGGGGTAGGCAATAACGAAATAAGAGTATCTTTGCGGATGAGTTTGCTTGGCCCCCAAAGGGCTCCAAAGTAGTCCTACAGTGTGTGGATTGGATTGCAATGGCACAAGTTATCGAGAACAGAGTGAATAAGTCATAAGGGTTAACACTGGGTGTGCAAGTTGGATGGAATCCCCCTGCAAAGGGCTAGATTAAATTAAACACTGATGGAGCCGTTAGCATTGGACCAAGCTCTGCTACAGCTGGCGGCTTATTTTGGGACTGGAACAGAATATGGTGCGGGGGTTTCCAACATCATATTGGTCGGTGCCTGCCAACTACAACGAAACTATGGGAAGTACACTCAAGCCTCACTTTAGCTTGGGCTCTCAGATTCCGACGAGTCGTCCTTAAAGTGGATTCTCTTAAGGTAATCAACATCCTTTCTTCATCCTCCTTAAAGCTAATTGAGGGTTTTTTTTCTGGTGCAGGATATCTGGGCCTTATTACAGCGTGACTGGTATATCCGGCTTCAACACGTCTATCGCGAAGGGAATCAGTGTGCTAATAGCTTGGCATATTTGGCCTTTGGATCTAGCCTCGGCATATATATGCTTCAGGAACCTCCCCCTGGAATCAAGGAACTAATCCGACAGGATCGACATGGAGCCTTATATCGTAGATTACTACGATAGGGTAGTATTAGATTTTTCTCCCTTGTAAAAAAAAAAGTGGCTAAAATTTTCATAAGAGAAAAAATGACTAAGGTTTAAAAAGAGGAGAGGTGATTAAAATTTTAAGGAGAAAGAAGAATTTGAGCCCAAGATTATAATATCAAATAGTAAATATACAAGATAATTATTTAATGTGTTTCGTTGATATATATGAAAAATACAAAGATCTATACATAGTAAATTAATCATATAGTTGGATTTATATTCTTACTTTTAAATTAAGAGATATTATACACGAAATATGTAGAGTAAGATAGAATCACAAATGATTCTTATGATCATGGTCAAAGTTGGTTAGGCTAAACTCCAAAACAACATCGTTTGGCTTAAAAATGTGACTGAACTTTAAACTACTTGATTATTTAAATCATGCTCAGATTACATAACCCAAACTTGATTGAGTTTTAAACTGAAATTAACCATAGGCACTTCAAAATTGACCTAACTCATTGTCATGCATAACAAAGAGGCACTTTGTATAGTGGAAAAGCGATTAAGAAAAGTATATTAAAGAAGAATAAGATTATGTTGGAAAATTGGGATAGAATCCAATCATACAAACAACGAAATAAATAATAAAACTTTTTTCTTAATGATTTTATAAAGCCAAGATCACTTTAAATTTGTAAAATTATTAAAAAATAAAACATAATAAAGTTTAAATATTAATTTGTACCTTATTTTAAAGCTTGATCATTTTCTTATTGTTTTCGTTGAACCATTTCTAAAAATAGCTTATCTTAAACACTTCAGTTGTATAAGTATCTAACCTCTAACGATAGCCACATAATGAGTTAAGAAAACTTTATAACTATTGCATAAAGGGTTAGGCAAGAAATGTTGACTCCCTTGAAGCCTAAACCTATTTATAACAACATCTAGATATTTTTGTAATTTAATTGAAATAAAATTTTAATTTTAGTTAAAACTTTAATTTGAATTACAACTTATTTTAATAAATACCAATATTGCCCAAGTAAGATCCGATAATTTATATTTATCCTTATTTATTAAATATCTCATACTTGATTATAAAATTTTAATTATAAAATTTATCAAACTTTATAATCAAGTCTAATTTGATTAAAATATATTTTCTCTCTTCAAGACTTTCTTTGTGTGTGACTATTATGTTCTCAAATATGTTGACAACGAATATAAATTATAACCCTAAATTATATTTAGGATTAGATAAATTTAATAAATTTAATTTATTTTGATTCTCTAATTAAATAATGTATATTCATAAATCAAAGTTGACATCTAGAAATATATCATGACCAGCAAAATATTTAGGAATGTCAAAGTAATTTTGACTAACTTTTCTGTGTATGATTTTTTCGTATAATTTGATCATTTTATCATATGATATTCTTATTAGATATAAAATATATAATTATTATCTACTCTATTTGAGTTCAATCATATAAGTTCTCCACTATTAATAATTGATTCTATTAATGATATTTGTCAACTATTTTACAAAGTGTCATTCTACTTTGGCCAAGGATTTTTTGATTCAATACTAATATAGAATAACAAAATATTTTTCCTAATTGCTTTAGGGTGGTAAATCTTATATTGATCATTCAACTACTTATGTATATCCAATAACTACTAATTGAGCTATTATTGACTATAATAGGTCATAACTAGTATCAAAATATTGCAATCTATATACGAGATACTTTGAAAATCTCAAGCCAAATGATTAAACAATCACGAGAATTAGAATTTTCATAGATATATAAGTAATGTTCTAAATGATATTCTGTTATGGAGTCTGTTTACCCCCCGTAAAAGTTCACGAAATGTTTGTATATTATTATGTCTCATGTACTGTAGAGTGAGTGTTTATATACACTTTTTGTAACAATACTACAGCTGAAAAAATCTTATGGTTATAACAAAATGTACAGATATCGTATCGGATGTCCCTTCTAGAATATTGTCATTGCTCAGCAGATGGGCTTTTGCGGCCTAATTGTTTTATGATTTTTTTTTTGAGTGATCTATTGAATGGTCCTTTACATGCCCCCTCAAACGCAATATAGTTGATCTACGAGTTAGTCTTCAGAGCTAATATAGTTGATCTCTAGGGTTCCAGCAGCAACCCGATCATGGATGAAATGCACATCAATTTCAGTGTGCTTCATTCGAGCGTGGTACACAGCATTTTGCGACAAGGCTCTGGCACCATTGTTTTCACACCAAATGACTGGGTGTTGAGAGGGTGCAAACCCTAATTCAAAGAGAAAGGTTAGAAGCCAAATGATCTCAGTCGAGAGGGTCAAGAGAGCTTGATATTTTGCCTCGGTACTGGAGCGAGCGACAACCGGTTTCTTTTTGGAGCTCCAATGAACTAGATTCCCTCCTAGAAAGACACATCCTTTGGAGGTGGATTTTCGATCATCAACAAAGCCAGCCCAGTCAAGAGAAGGCATGGATCTGCAAAGGGGATGAAGAAGGACGAAAAAGGAGATTTGTGTCAGCAGTACCTTGTAAGTATCGAAGAACCCTCTTTAAAGCAACTCAGTGTGGTTGAAGTGGATTAGTCAAATTTTGACTTAATTTGTTGACAATGAAACAAATATCAGGGTGACTGTGGCATAAGTACTAAAGACTACCAACAATACTGCAATAATCCGAAGGGTTAGCAATAGGATCACCATCAAAGGCAGAGAGCTTCTGGCCAGGAGAGACAGGAGTGGAACACGGCCTTGTAGGTATGCATATTGGCCCTTTGTAGGAGATCATGAATATATTTTTGTTGAGAAAGATACAAACCTGTAGAATTTCTATGGACTTCGAAACTAAGAAAGTAGTGTAAAGAACCAAGAGTCTTAAGAGCAAATTACTTATGTAATCGATGAATGAGATGTTGTATGGCTTCTTGATTATTTCCAGTAATCAGTATGTCATCAACATACACTAGAAGATATAATTTGATTTGTTTATGATGAAGATAGAATAAAGAGGTGTCATATTTGGAGGGTGTAAAACCCCAATTTTGAAGAGCCTGTTTGAGGGTCAAAAACCAGGCTCAAGGAGCCTGCTTTAACCCATAGAATGCTTTAGAAAGATGGAAAACATGATTAGGATAGGTTAAACTGACATACCCTTTTGGTTGATGAATGTAGGCTTCATCCTGTAGGACCCCATTAAGAAAAGCATTATTGATGTTAATCTGCTGAATGTTCCATCGAAATGATACAGCTAGAGATACGATGACTTTAATGGTGGAGGATTTGACAACAGGACTAAAGGTTTCAGTAAAATCTACACCTAGGTTTTGATTAACCTTTGCCACTAAACGAGCCTTTGCTTTGTCAAAGGAGCCATCCGAGTGATATTTCACTCGAAAAACCCATTTTGTGCCCAAAACATTCATGTTAGGATGATAAGGAACAAAGGTCCAGGTTTGATTTTTGTGTAGAGCATGCATTTCAGCATCCATAACAGCCTTCCAAATAGGATCCTGTAAGGCAAAAGAAACAGATGGGGGTTCTTTGATGGGTGAGGGAGATAAAGGAGTGTGATATAGTTTCGGTTTGAAAATGTCACTCTTGGAGCGAGTTTGCATTGGATTAGTATTTGTGGAAGGTATAGAACAATGAGTAGGGATAGTGGTTGTCTGGAGAGGATGAGGGGAGGAAGAAATGGGAGAGGAAATAAGGGGGGTTGGTGAGGAAAAACAGATGATGAAGATAAAATTGAAGACAAAAAAGGAGAATTTACCTATAATAAAAGTAAGTTCGGAGAAGCTCTTGATGAATAATCCTTCGGCAGGGAACTGCTAACAAGAGGTTGCACAGGAGAGGAAGGAGCTTCTGGGAGGGAGATGGGTAGATGAGAATGAGCTTTGTGTGATGTGAGAGTTAAGGTTGATGGTTTTGGAAAAAGGAGAGGATAAGCATATTCTGATTCATTAAAGACAACATGGTAAGAAATGTAGATTTGTCCATGAGCATTAAGGCATTTATACCCACAATGAAAAAGACTGTAGCCAAGAAAAACATACTTAGTAGTATGATAGTTGAATTTGTGAGAAGAGTATAATCGTAAGTAAGGATAGCAACTATAGCCAAAGGGCTTCAGATGATCATAGGTTGGTTGTTTGTTATATAGAAGCTCATAAGGTGATTTGTGATTGGTGATGGGACTGGGCAAGTGATTTATGAGATAAGTGATTGTGAGAAAGGCTTCTAGCCAGAAGGAGAGAGGTATAGAAGCATAGGAGAGTAGAGTGAGACCCATTTCAGTGATGTGACGATGTTTCCTTTCGGAAACACCATTTTGTTGATGTCTATAGGGACATGATAGTTTTGGTGTGATGCCTTATGCTGTAAGATAAGGTAGAAATGATTGGTATTCCCCTCCATTATCAATATGAAATGCCTCTATTTTATGACTAAACTGTAATTCAACAAGGGATTTGAACTTTAGAAAGGTTGAGAAGGCTTCGTATTTGAGTTTGAGTGGGTAGAACCAAGTAAATCCGATATAGGCATCAATAAAAATAATGTAATGTCTATGTCCTTCTATTGATAGAGTTGGGGAAGGACCCATATGTCTGAATACACAATTTCAAAAGGCTTAGTAACATTAATTGAGTGATTTTGAAAAGGAAGTTGATGTAACTTTCCAACTTTACAAACGTCACAGAATTTAAAAGTGTTCATATCAACATGAAGATTCATAGATTTGACAATCTTTGATAGGATAGATGGAGAAGGATGTCCCATTCTAGCATGTAGCACATTTGCATCAACAGTGGTAACATAGACAGTAGGAGAAACAAAACTAGAAGAGGAAGGTCCAGTAAATTGATCATGAGAGGAATTAGTTGTTGTCTTAAGGTGATACAAACCATCCTGTAGAGTTCCTTGTAGAAGAGTGTTCCCTAAAAGCTTGTCCTTAAAAAACAACCATTGTCAGAAAATTCAACAACAATATCATTATCTTTAGTAAGCTTAGAAATCCTTAAAAGATTACAGGTTATGGAAGGTACATGTAAAATGTGTTTGAGATGTAATGGTGTAGATGAAGTATTGAATTTAAAAGAGGAAGAACCAGTGTGTATAATAGGTAAAATATTACCATTTCCTATAGCCAGATAATCATTCCCAATATAAAGAGAGCTGATACTCAGATTTTGAATGTCAGGGGTGACATGATTTGTTACACCACTGTCAACAAACCAAGTAGAATCAGATGATGGATCAGATGTTGTAACTTGCTATTGTGGAACCATATAGCGATTAGGGGAGCCAGAGTGCACGTAATTTGCTCAAGGTGAGGTATTATAGCAAGTGTAGGTATGCACAGGTTGAGAAGGGGATCTCCAGGACTTTTAAAGCTGTGGAGGACCCTACCAGTGCTGATCACTGTAGAGTTGAATGATTGGGTTTTTGACAAAGTTGACAGAATATCCGAGGACCAGATCTACCTCCTCTTCCTCTTGCTCCACGTCCACGTCCCCCATGTCTAGCACCAAAAAAGGCAGAGGAACGAGTGTTACTTTCAAGGTTTGCAGATGGTGTTAAAATCTGAGACATAGCATTTTATTGTTCTAGACGAGTTTCATGCATAAGAAGAGAGCTTTGGACATCCTGTAAAAAGGAAAATGTCCTAGTGTTCGATAATAGACACACAATAGGATCATAATCTTGTCCTAAGCCAACAAGAGCACTGAGAATTAACTCAGATTCAGAGACTGGATGACCAGCCAAAAGGAGAGAATCACCAATAACCTTTGTCTTCTGCATATATGCACTAATAGTATCAGATCCCTTTTTGATAGATGATAGTTGTTATTTTAATTGCAGGACTTTAATCATGTTGGTTTGAGCAAATAGCTTCTCAAGAGTAACGCAAACTTCAACAAAAGATTGAGATTGAGTAACAAAACTAACAATGTCATCATCAACAATAGATAATAACTAGCAAAGAAGGAGTTGGTCAGATCTACGCCATAAGCGATACTCAGGGTTGGGTTGAGGAGAACTGTCATTGGAAGAGATAAAGGCAGCAGGGATCACAAAGGAAGGAGAGATGAATTTATCTAGCTCCAGGGCACAAATTGCAGCAAGAACCTAGACTCTCCAAGTGATATAATTTGATCAAGTAAGCTTGGTAATGGTAAAGTTTAGAGATTTAGCAAGAGAAGGAAAGTTGAGAAGTTGATCAGATGATGAATCAACAGTAGCAGTGGAAGAAGAAGGAGAAGCAGCCATAGAAGTTGGTCTAGTAAAGCTCTGATACCATGTAAAAGATCACAAAATTTTTGTATATTATTATGTCTCATGTACTGTAGAATGAGTGTTTATATACACTTTTTGTAACAATACTACAGTTGGAAAAATCTTATGGTTATAACATAATGTACAGATATTGTATTAGATGTCCCTTCTAGAATATTGTCATTGCTAAGCTGATGGGCTTTTGTGGGCTAATTATTTTGGACTTTGTGATTTATTTGTTAATGAGTGATCTGTTGAATGGTCCTTTACATAACATTTTCAAAATGAGCAATTTATCCTAAAAATGCTCACTATGTCAAATAAACTTTATGCCCTATTCAATTGAGTCACTTTGACATGCCAAATAAGCTCTGTCATGTTGGTGGTTGACTAGTATTTAATTTTTATTTTTAAATTAATTAATTTTCAAAAATTAAAATTCAAAAACTTTAAACCTAATTTTTTCTAACCCCGATTGCTTCTGATTTCCTTAAGTTTCATCTATTTTAGCTAAAAGATTTGTGCTTCGTCTATATCCTTCGATTCAAACAATTTTCTAAAACCTAATTCAAGTTATTATGGGTGGAGGACATTTAAAAGTAATAGTATTCCTGGTGAAAAATAATTTTTGAGGTTTAAAACGACCAGCCATGCTCTAACCTTCAAGTGTTGTAAGTTTCTGCCATAAAACTAAAGCAATCAGAGCTTTCCTCTACCGAGAGATTAGTATCTGATTAGAAAGGGAGCGTCAAATCCCAGCTAAAGATATGAAGTAGCCTCCTTAGCCTTTTATGTGACCCAATCGCAAATGGGCTTCTTCGATTATAGTGGCGTTGTAGTTCACCTTCATAGCTTCTCTATTTTGGCTAAAGCTTTAGCCTTTATTTTGAGCAGTATTACGAATACCGTAGCGGACTTGATGTCGGATTGGGTTCAGGTGCGATACTGTACCAGTATCGATCAATACCAGATACCGTTTCGGGTAATTTTTTAAATTTATAAAATAGTCCTTGAATTTTTTTTTAAATTACAAAATAGTTCATTGTCATATTGTTCAATTGTACTGTATATTTTTAACCATGTCTCCAAAAATCTAAATAACAAATAATAATCACAATTAATATGAAATAACAATAATTTTCAAATATTTCACATATAAATAATAATCACAATTTATATGAAAAAAGATAATCATTATCATACAAATATAAAATTAGGAACAATATAAAATGCTTAAAATATTACAATTTAATTTAATTTATAAATTAAATTAATAATTATGAATAAATATAATTATTTTTAAAATATATTTCAAATAAAATTTGATTTAATAATTAAATATATAATAAATATTAGTTTATAAATAATACTTTTTAAATTATTTATTTTTAAAATAAAATATTTTTATTAATAATTTATTATAAATATTATATAAAAGATTAAAATAAATTTAAATAAAATAATTTATTTTAATTTTTATTTAATGTATAGTTATTATTAGTAATAAAATATTTATTTTATTTTTAAAATAAAATTTAAAAAATCACAATAAAAGATTAACTAAATAATAAATTAAAAAATGTTACCGTAGATAGGTATTTTATAACATATTGTCAAAAGTGTTACTATCTAGTGTTATTGTATGTCATTTTTGCTGCAGTGTGTTCATCATTCTTTCACTGCAATCTTGGTTTATGTGGATGATGTAATATTAATGAGTAATGACGCTGTAGAAATTAAATCTATCACCACTTGCCTTGATAGCTCCTTCAAGATCAAGGACCTCAGTGATCTCAAATTTTTTCTTGGACTAGAGGTTACACATTCCTCTCGAGGGATCATTTTATCCCAACGTAAATATGCCTTGGAGATCCTTCAAGATACAAGTTATCTTGCCAGCAAACTTGTTGTCACCCCAGTGGACTCGAATCTTAAGCTTTCTGCTTCTAGTGATCCTCTTCCAGATATCACCATATATCGACGTCTCATTAGTCTCCTTCTCTACTTATACAGCACCCGTCCTGACATTGCTTTCACAGTTCACCACCTTAGTCAGCTTATTGCTGCTCCAACCACTAATCACTTGCAGGCTACTCACCGCTTACACCGTTACATTAAGGCTGCTCCTGGTAAGGGTCTTTTATTCCCTACTTCTTCTACCACCCAACTCAAAGCCTTCAGTGATAGCGATTGGGTTAGTTGTATCAACACCAAGCGCTCTATCACCGGTTGCTTCCTTTTTCTTGGTGATTCCTTAATTAGCTGGAAAAGTAAGAAACAAACAACCATCTCTCATTCTTCTTCAGAGGCAGAATACAAGCCCCTTGCTGCCACCACGTGCGAGCTTCAATGGTTCATGTTTTTGCTCACCAATCTTCACATTCCTTAACCCGATCTAGCATTAATTTATTGTGACAGTCAGTCTACCTTGCATATTGCCACAAATCCCATCTTCCATGAGCGGATGAAACACATTGAGATCGATTGTCATGTTGTTCGTGAAAAGCTTCATTCAAGTCTTGTACACTTACTTCCTATTGTATGTTGATCAATTGGCTGACTCCTTCACCAAACCTCTTCCAACAACACAATTCAATACACTCATATCCAAGTTAGGCTTACATGATATTCACGCTCCAACTTTAGGAGGGGTATTAACCTTTGTAATTTACCATTTTTCACCTTAGTAAATATCTACCTTCATAAGTTAGTTAGCCATTTTAGTTATTCCAGTTCACCATAACAAACACTCCACCCAAGGCAACTTCCTGTAAATTTTGTTATACTTCTGTATATAAATGCTACAATAAATCAATGACACAACCAATTCAATTTTTGATTCCATTCTTTCACAAAACTGATACTAAAGATTGTGATAGGAGTCATTTTAGACTTTTTTATCAAACATTAGGGAGCAAATTGGATTTTTCGTTGTTTGTTTAAAGTATCTATACAGTTTAGTCTACGAGATCGTTTACTTCTTTTATAAAGAAGGAACATAACGTGTGTTAGTATTTTTATGTTATATTAATGTCTAGTCTTAATGGAACAATAACTAGAAATAAATTAGAGATAATACATAATATAATATAAATAATAATAATATAATACAAATTTCATAATTATGATCTCATCATAATTTTATTTATAATTAATAATTGTACTATAAACTTTATAGTATAAATCTAAAAATTATATAATAAAAATGTCTTTAAATAATTATGTTTCTAACCTATAACCGATTAATTAAAAATAGGGCTTAAACCGATAAATTAGCAAATCAAAAGATCAAAATTTGTCTAGCTCCTCGTAAAAAGGAAGATATGAAAGTGACCGAAAAATCATAAAAGGTCAAGTGTCTAAATTAATCGAGAATCACTTGAACGCTTAGTTGTTCAGGTGATCAACGTATACTGAAATTAAGTTTAACAAAAGAAAAAGCAATTCTGTTCCCTTCCTCTCAAGCGTCGTTGCCGCATCGTATCCTTCATCGAGACTGCAAACTTCCTTGATAGTCTAAGATCGAGAATCTAAACCTAACTAGTGAGGAAATAGTTTATGGTTGGAGGAAAGATAAAGCAACGAGGTGCTCATGTGAAGGCCATGAACCCTAATGCATATCGATCATTACATTTAAGTATTAGGCACATTTAGAACATGGGAGCCTTTCTCAATTATAAAATCCGAAAGTAATGTTATTAAAGTCAAGTGAGACATTGCTTTCCGCATATTTGCTTCCAAACAAACACAAACAAAGTTGTTCCTGTGTCACATGTTTTGTTTCCTAGTCTTCCTTCTGACGGGCAAGTACTTGCTGTTCCCCTTTCATTGTTAGATGCCTACACCAACCAAAACTTGTCCACATTTATCGTTAATTTAACATCAACTTGGATTGGTTAAATCAAGAATCACCATTATGATGCCGACCAACATCGTTAATTTGATATCCTTAATGATTTATGTTCAAATTTTCAACCAAAATCATACTGATCAAATCATTAGATATTGAATATGACATGTAATTTGTTGCAAGCTAAAAGTCCGATATGCTTGTAATTTTTAGAATCATAACATTCTTAAAATGAAAAGATATAGAGATCTTTTGCCGCAAAATAGGAATTCTTTTGCTGCAAAATAGAGCGGTTTAATATGTAGTGGTTCAGAAATAAGTTTGCATTGAAAAATATTTTTTAAGTTTTTGCTTAACGTGTTTAAAATCATAGTTGGACACTTCTGGAATAATGATTTTGGATAATATCTTTACATGGTTTTTAAAATAATGTTAAACGAGTGGTTTAGGAATAATTATTAATATTTTATATTTTATATGTTAATATTATATAATTCTTTAATTTTTATAGTTTTTTTCTACATGCATGTTAATTATTTAATCAAAAAATGTATTAAATGCCTTATATTTTCTAATTATTTTAAGTAAAATTATCAAATAATTGAATTATCTGGACTTGTTATATTTTTGTGCAAGCATTTTATAATATTTTTACCCAATATTTGAAAAGCTGAACTAAAAATTAAATTAGTAAGGTGAGAAGTTTAAGGTTCAAAGGTTTAATTGATATTAGACCATCATAAAATTTATATACAGTTAAAATTGAACAAATTTGAAGAATTTGAAATATGATTGAAAAAAGAGATTATCCTTGTTTATAGGATAAAAATATAATTGAAGAAAGGGCATGTTAAATGAAAACTAACTTATTTATTTTAATCTATAAAAATCAGCTATTTTGTAAAACTAATCGATTAATTAATAAATCGTGTTGATTTTTAATAGTAAAGATTATTAAAATAAATCAAACTGAAAAATTGACTAATTCATAACTTTTACCATTGAACTAGTTTAATCAATTTGATTTTTCAATTATTTTTACCATAACAAGTGATATCTTATTACTACTTTTTTTCTTCTTTTTTTCTTGCCACTGAAAAGATGTTAAAAGTTATTAAGTTTTAAACTATCCTATTTTACTTAATGAGATATTTGATCTAAATTTTCTCACCCACTATTCTGAAGTTTGTGTTTTGTATTAAATCATTCATACGAACTAAAAACTAAAATTTGTACATCAAAATGTCAAATTACATTCGTAAATTAAAATTTTTGAAAAAATAACATCTATGTTTAAATATTTTATAATAATTTTAATAAATTAAATTTTATTTTAATTGTAATAAAGAACTCAATTTTAGTTTTATAAAATTAAAAAAATAACGTATGTTCGATATTATCTAACCTTAATACTAATACCAAAACGGTACAAACTCCAACGTGATATTGGCAAGTTTGATCTTAACTCCAAGTACATTTAACAGGACCTTAACCTTTGTAAAAATGATACCAAGATGCTCCTCTCTCTCAACTAAAGGTTGAATGATTATATGCCATTTCCAAATGTAAAGTCATTTCACTTCAAATGAAATAAAATTCAAATGGCATTTACCACTAATCACTCTTGGTTCAGCCGCGATCTGGCCACAAGGTGCGCTTCCAGAAATATCCATCTTCTTCAAAGATTTGTGTGGAACGTGA
>JAOSBN010000179.1:54930541-54963778 GCA_027563595.1 Erythroxylum suave | reverse complement strand
TATAATTTATTAAATTTAAAAAATAAAACAACAATTTTTTGAATTTATTTTAAAAATTTTATTAAAAATATGGCGGGTCAAAAATGGCTCGCGGGCGACCCATGGCCCGGGCGGGCTAGGCGGGCCGGGCCTTCCTGTGGGCCTCTCCATCGGCGGGCCGTTTCGGCCTGCATGGGCCAGCTCATGGGCTGGCATTCTGTGGTCCGCGCGGGCCGCGGGCCACAATGACCCGCCCTATTTTTTCAATGAGCCATTGACATGCCTAATGCCACTATAGTTATCACAGTAAAAAAGGTGTTAGTTTATGCTATTATAGCTAATCAATTGGTTGTAATTTGATGTATGATATTATTATTTAATTAATTAAGACATTTTTATCTTTATGTATTATGTTAATTACATTTAATATTTTAATACTAAAGGTAAAATCTCTGAAATAGTTACTATATAACTAAAATTATGATGGGGTCATAATAATGAGATTCAATTTACATTTATATATTATTCCCAAATTGTTCATAGTTGCAATTTCATCAAGACAATATATTCATAAAACGGTAAAACTAGTACACATCATGTTTCTTTCTTATGAGGAAAGTAATTGATCTTATAAATTAATATATGAAAATGAATTAATGCATGAGTGCTTATTAGAGAACCCAATGATGAAGATCCCAAATAGAATAATACTTATTTGTTTGTGGATTTCTTCATAATGATGGATATATAATTGATTCCTAGACTTGAGATCATCAAGTTATCTCATGTGGAAATTGCTATATTTTGATACTATTTATAAAATGTTTTAGGATAAGTGCCCCCATGGGGCCAAAAGGTCTTGTGTTCAAATCCTCCTACCTACACTCTCTCGATCGAGCCTGTCATACAGGGCTTGCCTAGTATGGACTACCCGGTTGGCGTGATTCGCAGGCTATTGTGTCAATCCGGAGGTTTACCCAGTGCATATCTAAAGGATAGCAGCTGCGGGTTCCTTCGTTTAAAAAAAAAGTCTTAGGATAAGTACCTGAATGCAGTATAAACTATACGGAAATAGTTGAGTAAATCAATAAAGGGTTCGTCACTATAAAGTAATTATAGAGAATGTTCAACTATTCTTGATTAGTAGTGATTTATGGAATTCGTTGGTTGGAGTGAATTGACATTTTAAAAGATGTTTTCAAATATTAATTATAAATTAGTTACTAATTAGCAAGAACAAATATGATGAGATACAAAAGAATAGGCACTATATTCATACTCTATCTAATTAGAACATTAGATGACGAAATGATTAAATTATATATCATAACCATACATGAATAGGTCAAGTTAAACCACTTTGATATTCTTGATATTTGGATGGTCATGACATGTTACTAGACGTTAATCTTCATTTATGATTATAAATTGTTTAATTAGATAATTAAAAATAAATTAAAAGGAGTTTTATTTTATCTAATTATAATTTTAAATTAGAATTATAATTTATAATCATCGTCAGTATATTAGAAACAGAATGGATCATACATAAAGAGTAGTTTATGAGAGAAAAATCAATTGCATTTAAGTTGGGCTTGATTATAAAATTTGGGAAACTTTAAGAATCAAATATGAAATATTTGATTTTGTTAAAATTAAATTAATTATAATTAAAGTATTTAATTTTAATAGAAATTACAAAACCTTATGTTTTTATCTATAAATAGGAATACGCATAAGAGAGCTAACATTTCTACTCAATTCCTCTTAAGATTTAAGAAATTGCTTATGGAGATATTATTTGGGGTTCGACACGTGAATAGCTTGTGGTTGAGAGATTAAAAAGGTTTCGAAAAGATTTCAATAGGAAAATTAAATCATGTTGATTTTATATTTTATGATTCGAATTTAATTATTCAAGTTATTGAATATCGAGATCCGATCAGAAACTATGAAAATTTATTTTTTTGTTGCATCGATGATTCGATAACGGTTAGTTTTAAAAAGTAGTATTAGAGTCTTCTTTAATTGTTTAAGTTGAATAAAGTGCTTGAGTATTATTGATTTGATAAAAATCTAAGGCTTTAAATATGGTTTATGATTTAATTAAACTCAAAACTGTTGAGCCGAAAATTTTTATGTCGCTCCCTTGTCTACTCCTGTGTTGTAATTGTTTTTGTTTTCTTCTTGAAAGTTAATTCCTTGACGAAAAGTAGATTGCATGTTCCTTTCAGTTTAATCTGGTTATTGTGTTGTATGTTCTTGTTTCTAGAATTATCGCTTATTGCGACTATTGCGCCCGCGAATTTATGTTTGTACTGCCTGTGTTAATGTCAAGGGAATACCACGAGTGGCCAATCGCCAATGGTGAGTCGCCCACGGACGACGAACATTTACTGGTGATGGCTTGAAACTAGTGGCAAAACGCCACTGGTGAAGGGCAATTTTCGCCTGCAACTAAAGCACTATGTTTGTGATGAAAGGATCAACACATAGCGATGGGATTGGAGTGGCGTGAAGCGAAGCAGAGGAGCAGCGACGACGGTTGCAAAAACCCTAGGTCTGTAAAAGCGATGGGCGCGTGTCACTTTGAGCAAGAGCGTCTGGAGTAGACGCCGCATCTTACGCACTCGATAGTCTCCCACGTGTTTTTATTTATTTTCATACATGTTTTAAAGCCTTAATTTCAATTAAATGTTTTTTTTTGATAGATATTAAATTGATTTATATTCCTAATGAAATTGAAAAAATGTTTTCTAATTGTTTAAAAATTGTTTTCAAATGACAATTATTATTAGGAAATTTTTTCTAAAAGCTGAATTATTAAATTAAATTAGTTATCAAATCAATGATTAGAATCAAGCAAAGGTTTTAAACGATTTATTTCATAATTAGATTATGTTAGAAATTATAAATATAATTAGATTGTATTATTTTTTATGAGATCAAAAAAATTTAAAATTCAAATCCTTCAATGAACACGTTGAGAACATGATAGTTATCTTCTATTATTTTAGAATAAAATGAATGAGCGAACTTATAATCATATGGATTTAGTGACAGTGTTAGGAATAATATATATGATGTATCTTGACAAAGATTTGTCACCTAACGGATCTAAAAGTCACATAAGATGGGACTGATAAAGTTATTACATACCTAATTTAAATTTAGTTAGTTTATTGAGCAAACTCAAGATCAATTTTTTTTAATAGGATCCTAGCCAACTTGGAAATTATTGATAATTTCTTGATTTAATAATAAATGCTGTTATTTTGAATAAAATAGTGAAGGTAATCAAATATTTATTAAAGTTCTAATTTTATTTGATTTTTTTGTATAAACTAACATTTGCTCTTTTATGTATTGTGGTTATTGAATTAGAAAATGAGTACCAATCTGACATTAAAGAGTATCATAGATGCTAACAGGCTGACTGGACCAACTTCTTAGACTAGTTTCGAAACTTAAGAATTGTTTTCAGGCAAGAAAATAAGTTGTATGTTCTTGATACCGTTGTTCCATAAGAGCCTAGTTCAGATTAAGATAAGCTGTATGTTCTTGATATTGTTGTTCCATAAGAGCCTAGTTCAGATGTAACTGATGAGGCTTGGAGTAGGGATGGCAAAGTCAACGGGGCAAGCCTTAGTAATGCAAAATGATGTCATTTGCTATAACATGATGTCATTTTGTTTTTTTTAAATAAAATTTTGGTCAAGTCGTGGCCTAGCCCGTCTTATTGCTATCCCTATTTGGGAGAAATATCAGTGTTATATATTGATGACGTTGAACAAGCTACACACATGATGTTGGCTAATATATCTCCAGAGCAATTTAGAGGCAGCATAAGAACATGGATGCTCTTACTTTAATTCTGCATCTCAAGGAGTTGTTTGGTGTACAAAGTAGGGGTAGAGAGGTATCATTTCTCCAGAGAATTATTTCAATGTGAGATGGAAAAAGGATCTTCGGTGAACGTACAATATGATTGCATATATTGAAAAATTAGTCTAATTAGGTTTTGTTATGGATCATGAATTGAGCATTGATTTAGTGCAGCAGTCTCTCAATTTGAGCTTTTTATAGTTCATTATAAACTTCTATATGAATCAAAAGGATATGTCATTGCTCAAAGTGTTAAATATCCTTAAAACTACAGAGGGACATCTTAAGAAGGAACCCAATTTTGTTACTGTTGTGGATTCTTCAAAGAGTAAGAAAAATGACTTTAAGAAGAATACTAATAAGAAACATAAGGCTTTTGCTAAAGTAGTAAAGCCAAAGGTGGTGCCAAAAAGAAGAGTAATGATAAGGGCATAAGTTTTCACTACAGAGTCAATGGACATTGTAAGAGGAACTACCCAGCTTATCTTGCTATCCTGAAAGATAAGAAACTTAAGGAAGCTGTCTCTTCAGGTTTGTTTATGATTGAAATCAATCTTTCTACTCCTGTTCTATATTCTTGGATATTAGATATTAGATATTAGATATTAGATGTGGTTCTCATATATGTAATAGCAAGCAAATGTTATTATAGAGTAGATCATTGAGGAAAGGTGAAGTGAACCTACGAGTATGTAATGGAGCAAAAGTTGCTGCATTAGCGATAGAAACTTGTTGTATAGCTTTGCCTTTTGACCTAGAACTAAGAACTAAATAATCATCATTATGTTCTAGTTTTTATTAGAAACATCATTTCGATTTCTTATTTAGATTTAAATGGAATTTTCTTCATTATTAAGAATAAGAGTTGTTCTTTTTATAAAGATGAAGTTTATTATAGATCTGGACTACTTAAAAATGGTTTGTATAAGTTAGATCTTGAAAGGCCAATTCTTAACATAAATAACAAGAAAAGAAAGTTAAGTGATTAAAATCCATCTTATTTATGCATTATAGTTAGGTCATATCAACGAAACTAAAATCACAAAGTTACATAAAGAATGATATTTAGATCCTTTTGATTATAAATTATATGAAACTTATGAATCTTGTTTGTTGGGAAAGATGACTAAACTACCTTTTACTGGAAAGGGAGAACGTGTCAGTAAGTTATTAAAGCTTATACATTCAAACGTTATGAGTTTATATTTACAAGAGCTAAAAGTGGATTCTCATTTTTCATTATGTTCACAGATGATCATTCTAGATATTTTATGTGTATTTAATGAAACAAAAGTGTGAATCTTTTAAAAAGTTCAAAGAATTTAAACTTGAGATTCAGAAACAATTTGGTAAAAGTATTAAGACACTTAGATCAGATCGAAGTGGTGAATCCTTGGACTATGAGTTTCTTGGTTACTTAAAAGAGAATGAGATTATCTCACAATGGACTCCTCCTAGAACTCCATAACACAATGAAGTATCTAAGACGAGAATTTGTACTATATTAAATATGGTACATTCCACAATGAGTCTTGCAGTCCTTCCTATCTCCTTTTAGGGATATGCCATTGAAATTGCTACTTACCTTCTAAATAGAGTTCCATCCAAATTGGCTAACAAGACATCATATGAGGTATGAATTAGTAGAAGTCCAAGTTTGTTACATTTAAAGATTTGGAGATGTGATACCTATATGAAGTGTGCAATATCTGATAAGCTTCAAGCTAAATAAGATAAGTTTATATTTATGGGTATCCAAAAGATAGTATCAGATATCAATTTTACTATCCTTTTGAGCAAAAGGTGTTTGTCTCAAGATATGCTACATTCTTAGAAAGATAATTTATTCTCGTGAGAGTGAGGTAGAACTTAGAGAAGTTTAAGAGCCATAAATTCCCATCTAGATGGAACAAGAACCTAAAATTGATACATATAATGTATAACCAAAGGTTCAAAAGACACATAGTGTATGACGCATTATTAGAATACATCGTTCCCCCCACTAGGTTAGATCTACATATTGAAAAAGGGAAGGATAAGGTATTAGTCATACATAATGAGCCTACTACTTTTAAAGAAGCAATGTCTATCATTAATTTTTTTAAATGGCATGAAGCTATGAGATCTGAAATAGAATCCATGTACACTAACCAAGTATGGACTTTGGTTGATGCTCCTAATGGTGTTGTATCTATTAGATGCAAGTGAGTTTTTAAAAGAAAAACTGATAGTAGATTGTAATGTACATATGTACAAAGCAAGGTTAATGACTAAAGGTTACAAACAAAAACAAAGAGTTGATTGTAATGAAACCTTTTTACTAGTAGCTATGTTTAAATATGTAAGGATCTTATTGGTTAGAGCCACATATCATAATTATCAATTATGGCAGATAGATGTCAAAACAACATTTCTCAATGGGAATTTGTAGGAGGATGTGTATATGACACAACCTGAGGTTTTTGAATCCAAGAGATTTCTTAATCAAGTATGTAAGTTGAAAAAGTCTATTTATGGACTTAAGCAAGTGTCACAAAGTTGAAATATTTGTTTTGATGAGATAATCAAAGAGTTTGATTTTATAAAAAATATGAACGAACCATATGTCTATAAAAAGGTTAATGGGAGTACAATCGTTTTCCTACTGGTATATGTAGATGGCATATTGTTGATTGGAGATGACACACTAATGCTTCAATATGTAAAGATTTGGTTATCTAAGAACTTCTCCATGAAGGATATGGGAGAAGCAGCCTATATTCTGGGAATAAAGATCTATAGAACTAGATCAAAGAGGCTGCTTGGGTTATCCCAATCCATATATATAGAGAAAGTGTTAAAGGGGTTTAGCATGGATAATTCTAAGAGAGGATTCTTACCCTTGTCATATGAGATTTCTCTCTCACAAGTTATATGCCCTAAGACACAAAAAGATAAAGATAAAATGGATTATGTTCCATATGCTTTAGTGATTGGATCAATCATGTATACGTTGTTATATACTAGACTAGAAGTCTCTTATGTTTTAAGTATAATGAGCAAGTTTCAAGTCAATCTAGAAAAACATCTTAAAGTACTTAAGAAGGACTAAAGATATCTTCTTGGTCCTTAGATGGGCTGAAGTAAGAGTTCAAAGGTATTCGATGCTAGTTTCCAATCAGATCTAAATGATAGTTGATCACAGTTAGGGTACATCTTCACTCTCAATGATAGTACGATAAGTTGGAAGAGTTCCAAATAGCTAACCATTGCAAATTCAATGATCGAGGCAGGGTACATTTCAATGTCAGAGGTG
Organism: Erythroxylum suave; assembly: GCA_027563595.1. Classification (NCBI taxonomy): domain Eukaryota; kingdom Viridiplantae; phylum Streptophyta; class Magnoliopsida; order Malpighiales; family Erythroxylaceae; genus Erythroxylum; species Erythroxylum suave. Next base: position 54,956,619 of record JAOSBN010000179.1, on the reverse strand, counting down.
CAAAGGAAGCAGTTTGGATTAAGAAATTCATCACTGAACTTAGAGTGGTTTCTAGCATTGTTGAGCCTTTAGTATTTTACTGTGGCAATAAGACACCATTATGTAGACAAAAGAACCAAGATCTCATGTACAATCCAAACATATGCTAAGGAAGTTTTACTTGATCATGAGGATAATGGTGAGTTCCAATTGAAGAGAATCTTCTAGATCACCTTACTAAGTCATTGTCTTAAAAGAGACGTGACTGACATATGGATGGATATGGCATTAGACACATAAGCGATTGACTTTGGTGTAAATGGGAGATTGTTAGTAGTCAATCAATTGGTTGTAATTTGATGCATGACATTATTATTTAATTAATACAAAATTATTTATCTTTATGTATTATATTAATATAGTTCAATCAATTGGTTGTAATTTGATGCATGACATTATTATTTAATTAATACAAAATTATTTATCTTTATGTATTATATTAATATAGTTGATGTTTTGATATTAAAGACAAAATCTTTGGACTAGTTGCTGTGTAACTGAAATTATGATGAGATCATAATTATGATATTCAATTTTTATTTATGTATCATTCCCAAATTGTTCCTAGTTGTAGTATCATAAAAGACATGATATTAATGAAATGGTAAAACTTGCACACATCATATGTTTCTTTTTTATGAAAAAAGTAATTGATCTCATAAATTAAAATATGGAGATACTTAAACTAATGCATGGTGCTTATTAAAGAATAAGTTTACTAAACTAACTTAACAATGAGGATCCCAAATAGAATATTACTTATGTGTTTGTAGATTTCCTCATGATGATGGTTGCATAATTGATCGTTAGACTTGAGATCACCAAGGTACCTCGTATGGGAATTACTATGTTTTGATGTTAATTATGAACTGTCCTAGGATAATTCAGTTGGTAGTACTTGGATGCAATATAAACCATATGGAAATAGTTGAGGAAGTCAATAAATAATTCATCACATTAAAGTAATTAGAGAGAATGTTTTACTATTATTGATTAGTAGTGATTTACGGAATTCTCTAGCCAAAGTAAATTAAAATTTGAAAAGATACTTTTAAATATCAATTATAAGTCAATTACTGATTGACAAGAACAAATATGATCTGATACAAAAGAATGGACACTATATTCTTACTCTATCCATTTGAAACATTGGATGATAAAAGGATTAAATTATACATCATAACTATGAATGGATAGGTTAAGTCAAAACATTTAGCAACATGTCATGACCACCAAAATATTAGAAAAGTCAAAGTACTTTGACTTTTCTAATATTTAGGTGGTCATGACATGTTGCTAAATGTCAATCTTGATCTATGATTATAAATTGTTTAATTAGAGATAAATTTAAAAGAGTTTTAGTTAATCTATTTTTAATTATGAATTAGAATTAGAATTATAACCATTACCAATATATTAAGAATTCTTAATATATTGATAGTGGTTATAATTAACATAAAGAGCAATTTATTAAAGAAAAATCAATTTCAATTAAGTTGGACTTAATTATAAAGCTTGAGAAACTTTAACATCAAATATGAGATATTTGGTTTTATTAAAATTAAATTAATTATAATTAGAGTTTGACCAATTATATTTGAGGTATTTAATTTTAATAAAAATTATAAACCTTGATGTTATTTCTATAAATAGGAATAATAATAAGGGAGCTAGCACTTCTACTTAATTCTTCTCAAGAGTTGAGAAATTGCTTTGTAGATACTGTTAAAGATTGGATGTGTGAGCAACTCATGATTGACACATCAAAAAGATTTCAACAAGAAAATTAAATCAAGCACGATTTTAAATTTTATTATTTGGGCTTCATTATTTAAGTCATTCAATTATCAAGATCTGGTCAAAAATAGTAAAATTTTATTTTTCACTGGGCCTGTGATTCGATCACAATTGATTTCCAATAACAGGAATTGTGGACGAGAAAGATACTCCTATATCTTGAAGTAGTCATCATAACCAGAGGAGTTTAGAGGTAGTATTAGCAAGAGCTCTATGTTCAACTTCTATACTGGATCAAGAGATACCTATTTATATTTCACAATGCCACGAAATGAGAGACACTCCTAAAAAGAAACAATAACTAGTGGTAGATTGACGGTTCATTGGGTTCGTAACCCAATCATCATCAGAATGGGCAGCTCCAATGGGAAATAGTAGTGAAAAAGAAGGTTGTGAAATAGATTACCTTGGTTATACCTTATCATATGAATAACAATAGAGAAGTGAGTAGTATGAGGTACAAACATGAATTAACTCACAATGTGAACAGTATGTGCAATATCTATTCGAGAAATAGTAAGACAGATAAGGTTGCCTACTAATTGATGATGAAGTATACGATCGCTATGTACATACCCATTAAAAGCAAAAATGAGCTCATTGGAGTCAAGTAGAGTGTTAGCAGTCTTTGTATCTATGTTGCCAGCTCGAGAGATGAGATCAGTAGCATACTTTTCTTTTTGACAAATTGCATTCAAATTCATTAGAGGATACCAAAACCTAAAAAATAGTTTAGGGTACCTAAGTCTTTCATCTGAAACTGCTGATGAAGAAAGAACTTAAGGGTAGAGATATCTTGTATGCCATTACTAGTTATTATCATATCATCCACATAAAAAAGGAGAAGAGTGTACCTTTAAACTATTTTGTAAAGAAACATAGTATGATCATAAGAGTTGGACTAGAAACTAAGATGTGCAACAAAGGAACTAAAATTTTCAAACTAGGCTAGAGGAACTTGTTTTATTCATTATAAAGCTTTGTAGAGACGACAAACCTTATTAGGAGGATGATCATACTTTGAAGTAGGTTGTATATACACTTCTTCTGTGAGATCTCTATTAAGAAAGGCATTTTTGACATCTATTTGAAATAAATTCCATCATTTACTAGTAGCAATAATAATGAGACTGTGAATTGAGGTCAATCTGGATATAGAAGCGAAGGTCTCCTCGTAATCATTGCCATATTCCTAAGTGAAACCTTTATTAACAAGGCGGGCTTTATATGTTTGTACAGATCCATCCACTCGAATCTTAATTTTATAGACCCATTTGCCACCAACAACTGACTTATCAGCAAGTCAACCAACTCCTAAGTATTTGTACGTATAAGTGCTTGTAGCTCTTTTGTCAGTGCTTCCTCCTATAAATGGTCATAATTGGCCTTACAGTAGATATGAGGTTCATATAGAGAGACAAAATTATAATAGATATAGAAATCATGAAGAGAGACAGAAGGTTGACTTACATGATTAGTACAATGAAGCATTAGTGGTGGACAGAGAGGTTTTGATGAGGGATGATCATTTAAAGGATTTGGTGGATCCATAGTTGGAGAAGATGCAGTAGGAGAAAGTGTAGGTTGAATTAAGCTGGATGGGCTACCGGAAGAATCTCTAAAAGAAATGTCAAGAAAAAAAGATAAGGTAGGATCATACAATAATAAGGGGGTTCATCGACTCAAAACTTTGAAAGAATAAAAAACATCTTATATTTCGAAAAAGTTTACTTGACGAGAGATACAACGTCTTTGTGATAAGGGATCACAACATCTATACTCTTTGTATTCTATTTCTTGTCCTAAGGAATAACATATTCATACTCATGGTTCTAGTTTGGTGTTCTCATGAGATTATAAGATAATAAAACAAGCACAACTAAGAACTTTAAGAGTTTGATATTTGGGTGTACAATCAATCAGATGTTCATATAAAGAGATGTTGCCAATTACAGAAGAAAGGTTACAATTTATAATATATATATAGAAGTAAGAGATGCTTCTTCCTAAAAGATTTCTATATAATAAGAAGATATAGAGAGGGATTAAAACAATATCGAGGGCATGTCTATTTTTTCATTTTGTTTAACCATTTTGTTGAAACTCATAGTATCATGAGGAGCAAAACTGCAAGTACATAATATCTGAAACTACTTATAATATCTTAAAGAGCATGACTCATGAAACACAAACATAGCGTTTAGTTTTAACAGAGCCCACAGAACTACTAGAAATTAAAGATCCTAATCTAATAAGAGAAATATGACCAAGGCAAGAATGCCAAAGATGAGAAGTGACAACCCTGACATCAATTTTGGATGGAATATGGAGGAAAGTAAGTTCAAAGAACTACCTAACCTTACGTCATGTCCCTAAGATCTCGCGCATATGTAAATCTTGCACAATACAACCATGATAAAAAAGATAGGTTAACACCAAGTTCATATAATTAACCAACAAAAATGACATTTAAAAATAGCCTCCAGGAAAAAAGTACCAAGCAAAGCTAATTTAATTCTTTAAGCAGTGCCTATATTTTGAACATGCATAGTGGAATTGTTATTAGTATGATCAGTATGTGAAATAAATGGTGTTTGTGGAAAGGTAAGAATAGAGGAATTATAGGTCATATAACTGCAATAGGCAAAATCAAAGTACCATGATGATGTAGTGCCTAATGTAATAAACATGGCAGTTGAAGAGACAATATCATAACTAGGTTAAACTTGTTGGAGAAGAGTATGAGGTTATGTTATAGAGAATTTGAGAGAAGTACTCTCTATAGGAACCTCTATATCAGTAGCAGCAACAGTAGAAGGAGATGTGATGGCTCGGCTTTATATAATAGCAACAAGATCTCTTATCAAATTTCTTGGCTAAATTTTGAGAACTCTAAGAGAATGAGGTCTGAGTGGCTAGAACAACATTAGTCGATGGGATAGAGTTTTCTATACGAAGTGCATTGAGTTGATTTTCTTCTATAGTTTATTCCTTAATCATAGTGTTAAGAGTTGGCAAGGAACCTCGATGGAGAAGAAAGATGCAGATGGACTCAAATTCCTTTTGAATAGTCATCAATAGATGTCAAATATATTGATGATCATGAAGATTTGAACAGATGGTGGCTGCAGGAGGACTAGGCTATGTAGGATCTCCAAATTCTATTTGATCCCAAAGTTCTTATAGTTCTGACACATAGCTATAAATTGTTTGGCTAGGTTGTTGTTGCATCTTATGAAGTCTTTGATAAGGCTAAAATTGATTAACATCATCAAATATAGATTAACAATTCTTTAAAAATTCCAATGCCTCCTTAGTTATGTCAAAACGCTAAAAACCAAGTTTGATCACTTTAGCACGTGTATTTCTAAATCATGTTAGGATTTTCATGATTCATTCCATCTTAATAAATTAGACATTCTATAAATTTCTCCTCTTTTTCATCTGACATCTTAGTTGACTTTTGTATTTTTCTAATAAAAATTTGTCACAAGAGCCTCCCTTTATGAAGAAAGCACATTTTCTAGCCCATAAATATAGTTTGATCTATCAACCGTAAAATTAATAGGGTTTAGATTGTATTGGTGGAGTTTGAAGTTATACATAATGAAGAAAAGGTAATAAAATAGAGGAAACTTGTCTTTAGAGTTCAAATTTGATCAATATGAAAAATGAATTCAAAATATCAAAAAACCTTAGGAATCGATCATATATGTAAAGGAATTACAGAAGAAGGGTCAAAAAATATGTTCAAAGTTGTGGTCAACTTTTTTAAAATGATCCAAACCCAACCAAACAAGTAAGGGATAGATTTGACACGTGGACAAATGGTGCAAAGATATGTGGTAAAATGAGCATGATGTTGACATGGAAAATAGAAGCTGATGTGGCACCAATACGTAGGGATATGTCATATGTCATAGAATGAGCATGATGTTGACATGAAAATAGAAGCTAATGTGGCACCAATAGGTAAGGATACGTGGTAGAATGAGCATGATGTTAACATGAAAAATAGAAGCTGATGTCGCACCAATAGGTTGACATTGACTGATGATGTGGCATTGAGTAGGATGATGATGTGGCCATAACTATGACCTAGTTTGTTGACGTGGTACCTGTCTGGCTGAGAATGTCACCAAAGAAAGATGATTTAGAGTGAGCATAAATTGGAGCTTAAATGTGTTGTTTTGATGTGTCCAAAATGACGTGGTTTAACTTTTATTCTTCCACCTAATGCTTCTAGCTAGAGCTTTACAGGTGCAGTGACTTCAAGAGGTGCATGACGATGCGTGAAAGAGGTTTCGGTAGTGTTACTTGCATAATGGTGCTCTACTCGAGTAGAGGAATAATTTGGTGCATGACAAATTGTTTTTGGAGTAGAGTGAGAACCCATAATATGACGACAAAAGGCTCACACAGAAATTTTGAAAGAAAATTCTTGAATTTTTTAATCCTTTTAGCAATGAAAATAGCCTAACTCGGTCTAACTCACGAGTTGATTGGCCCTATGGGTCAAGGGAGGCAAGCCAGGATAGCCCCGGCTTGAGTGCGGCCTATGGCACAATTGAGCCAACCAGTGGCTGCCAGTGGCCCAACTGGACAGGGCCATGTTTATCATCCCTAATCCTTTTTACAAAAGCTCTAATGTCATAAATAAATAGACGATAGAAAAAGAATGTTGAAGGAAATTATGTGGTTTAGCGTGTCTATCAAATGTACATAGAGAGGTATTTATATATAATTAACCTAATTAAATAAAAATGAGATCCCTAATTATATGCTATCTATTTACACAATCATATCAATTAGTTAACTATTAGAAGCTAGAATTGACTAGTATCAAGGATAAGATTACATAAGATTACTCTTAACAGGTCCCAAGAAACAGATTTTCTCGATAAATAGCGATGTCTTTTCAAACTTGCTCCAGTTTGCCCGAAGTGCATGAATTCTCTAATTAGCTAGAATATGGTTTATCATGTTCACTGGGAGTCAAGCGACGTGTTCGTTCTCCCCCTTATTTTAGGTACAGAGAAGCAAGAATTTTGACATAAGATCGTACGATCTTGAACTCTTTGTGTAGTTACCTAGACAAGTATTTGAAAGTAAAACTAAAGGTTTGTTTGCTTTTATTTATATTATTGGTGTTTTATACCTGTTTTTAAACTTAGTAAAAGAATTTGTTTGTTTGAATTTTCGATCGGTTTATGTTTTTAAACTTCGTTTTTTTTCAAAATTTATGAAAACTACAAAAAAAAATTGTTTCTATTTTTTATAATTTAATTTATTATCAACTAAATATATATTATTTAATTTTTTATTATATTAATTATCAATAAAATATAAATAAATTAATTAAATATTATATATTTAATTAATTAAAATTATCTATAATTTATTTTTTAAAATTTTATTTAATTTTTGTAATTAAATTAAATAAACAACTATTAATAAATATAATTAAATTTAAGATATTTTCAAAATATATAAACTTAAAATAAAATTTCATTTAACAACTAAAATATATTTGAAATAAATATTAATTTATAAAATTTTAAATTATTTATTTTAATAAAACAAAACAATTTTTATTGATAATTTATTAAAAATATTATATAAGAGATTAAAATAAATTTAATTAATTTAAAATAATTTATCTTTAACAAGTTTTTGTCTTTATTTGAAAGAAAAATATAAAATAAAAATAGAAAACTCAAATTAAAAATCACAACAAAAAATAGAAGCAGAATCAAAAGACTCATGATGTTTTGATATTTAAATTTTGAGGCTGTTAAAGTATTTACAAATAACAAATGGTGATTTTCTCTTATTTTACTGCACTCTAAATTTGTAAAACTCAATATCGGCTACAGTCTTCCTTACAAAAACTATTGTCTACTATGATTAATATTGAGTATTAAATTTTTTAATATTGGCTATATGGGGACTTAAGTAACAGAATTTTGGTGTTGTGCTGAACTATAAACTGAAACAAAGTAGGAATAACACAATTTTCTTTTCTTAAAAGAAGTCGTACTAATTGGTCCTTTGACTTGGTAGAAAACCATGAGGATCGCAATTTATTTAAATTTTGATGTAAATTCCGCTTCCAACTTCATCATAAAATATAAGATATAATTTTTAAAAAATATATCCAACTATTATATTGTATAAATTAGACTCTCTCTCTCTCTCTCTCTCTCTCTCTCTTTTTTTTACGGATACATCCTATCATTGCATTTTCGTAACTGTTAGCTTACAGCTCTTCTTCAAATGGAACTTTATTGGTGAATTTGACTTGCTAAAGCTTTTATTGACTATGACGAATAGTACAATGGTTTATTGCTGATTTTATCATTTTTTTGGTAGTGGAGAAATTGAGCAAGAGAGTACTAGCGCCTCAAGAAAGCAATAGACTGGAAGTTAGACATGAGTAGCAAACATAGGCTTGGAGCTGGATAATCTCAAATATGTAGTCTTTCGGTACTTGACGAGTCTTGTTTCGCAAGAAAATCCACACAGTGATTCCCCTCGCACAAAACAGCTCCAATCGTGTTCAAGTAATTCCTTTATCGGCATGATGATCACTTGCTGTTGATGAAAAGTCAGGCAAGGATGAACGAGTTTCGCTGTCCCAAGAGAGTCTGATTCAACTGTAACTCTCTTGAGCCTCATTGCTGAATTGACCGTTGCAGGAGTGTTCAGTTCAATCTGTATAGCAAAATCTTACTAAAAATGGAAAATATTAAAATACTCATTGTATTAAGAAATATGTTAAAAATTTTAAAATTTCACGATAAAATGCATGATACTATTTGATAACACGTCCTATTCTTCAGTAATCCTAACCCCTTGATTACTAGTCTTTATGTACATCAAAATATTTTCAGTTATGTATTTCATTTGATCTTATCTTATATTCTACCAATATGTATCTTAAGCTGTTCATACCTATACTTAATACCAATGAAAAACTAATATTTTAAAAATCAGACTGGATATCAAGCTAATAAAAGGTCAGATTTAAGGTTTAAAAGTTTAATGGTATATACTAAATAAGAAGTAAAAATAAAATATTTTATTGAAATAAAAATATACCAATGTTTATTATTTTATAATAAACTAATAATAAATCAAATACAATAATTTAAACTAAATATGAGTTTAATATAAAACTTAAAATAACAATAAAAATCAAAATTTTATTTCTAAAAGAAGTTGCGTCTTATCATCTTCAAAAATTTCAAATTCTTCAACGTTTTTTAAAGACTCTTAACTACATATGCATCAAATTCTTCTATTGCATTCAAATAACTTTTCTTTTTTAGAACAATCTCTTCTTTTAGATTTGAGTTCAAAAATAACGTTAAAATACGTGTCATAAATATTATATATAAATTAATGAAATGTTACTTATACAATGATTTATCTTAATTTTTAAATTCAGATAGAATTACACAAATTAACAATTTATTATAATTATTTTAAATTAAATTAATTCAAGTCAAATTTAAGAATTAAATTAAATTATCATTTTAATTATATTTTATTAGCCAATTAATATTTACACTATGTGTAATTAAAGGTTTTTATCATAATTTTGTAATTAAAATTTAAGAGGAAGGATGTTTTAATTCAAAATAAAAAATATATATTTTTACCAAATATTTCTAACAGAAAAAAAAGAAATGGATAAAACGAAATGTGAAAACATTGGTTACAGGCTTACAGCAACTCTCCACTCCCCACCTCACGTCCCATCTAACTTTCTAAGATTTCAAAGTTACAATCTGGAGACAAGAGCTTGAAGGGCGCAAATTGGATCAATTTTTACGATAACACAGCTCCAGCCTACTTCAAGGCAGAAGCACAACCCTTCCAACATCACCATAACAACAAACAACCGCAACCTTTCCAACAATCATAACATCGGTTGCTCTCATCGACCCATCCACACGAGAGTGACGACATCCATACAAGTTTTATTGTCTCTCTTTTTTTTTTTGATGAAATTACTTAAGCTTCCTTTCCTTTTCCCTCCCAAGCTGCTACTCTTTAGCATATTTATGTTCTTTTGCTTCTAGATATTTTGATATATAATTCATCAGAACTTTGACCTTGGGATTAACCCAACTTCAACTCTGTTTCGAACTTTTGTTCTAGTTTTTGGTGCCAAACTCAGCTACTCATTTGCTTAATCTTGATTCCAGATCTGTTTCACTACAATCTATTGATTTTGAAGTGCCAATCACACAGCTTTCATTTTTTATACTGATATGGTGTTTGGGCATCGGAGAACACATCCGGTTCTTACGGTTTATAAGAAACCGAACAGTTTATTATGTAACTGGCCAGTTCTTATTCATAACGATTAATAGTAAAAAAAAGAAAACACGAACTAGTCGGTTCATGTTTAACCCGGACAAGTAAGTCGATTCGGTCCTATTTTTACATCCTTGTGAAAAATAACCATATTATTTCATACTCTGTTTACTTCTTTATGGTGTCGGAGCTCACTCCCATTTTCAGCCACTTACTCTTTCATTCTTAAAATCCTTAGTACACTCTGTCTAATTTCAGTAAGACACAAAAACAAACTACAAACTTTAATTCGTAAACAACCCATAAACAGATACTTTGCATTACCAAATTCATATATTCAGCAACAAAGTCACAACTTCATTCAACTATGGAAGAATATGTTTCTCTAATTTTACCAATCAATCAAATCACAAACTTTCTTACAACAACTCTAGATTTAAATAACTACCTTCTTTAAAGAAATCAAGTCCAAGCAGTCTTGATTGCATCAAACATCCATGGTTATGTTAACGGGATATTCTTGCCACCTTTAGTTGAAGACTTAGCTCCGCATCTTTTCGAGTTCAAGTGGCACTGATTCGATCGGTTGGTTTATTGTTTCCTCATCGCAACTCTCACTAGCGCCATTGCTTGCCTGACTCTTGAATGCCACTTTATGTAGTAGTCCTCATCTCAGTGTTCCCTTCTTTTTCAAAAACTCTACATTACCAAGAAAGGGGCAGCTACTTTATGTTAGCTTAAGATTTATGATTAACGATTTTGATGATAATTGTATAATATTTCAAAATTCAAATCAAATTCATTTCCTTGTATAATTAATGGTTTTATTCTAAAAAAGAAATAAATAATAAGAATTACGCCTTCTTTCTTGTGAGAACCTTCATTATGAACTTACCTTACTAGAAATGGTTTATTCGAAAGGATCCTACTAATTATGAAAGAAGTATATTAGCCCCGTGATTATTGGAAGATTTTTGATAAAGATGACATCAAAGTTATTCAGATTTTAATCCATCCAGTTGACTAAAGATGTAAGTGAAGCAACGACTAGTTGAAGAAATTGACTAGTTAAGAAAAAGCCAATGCAACCATGAATAACAACTGAACATTAAAGAAGCTTGTGAAGCTATATTGTCAAAACTCATCAAAAGCATATATATTCTTGAAAGTAATATCTTTGTAAACATTCTCTTGTGCGTTAGAAAGTGAAATTTTGTTGAGAGAGATTACTGAAGCTCATATCGAGCAAATCTCATTTTTATTTGTGAGCTTGTAGAGGCTAGTGAAATACTAATAGTGTGGAAGGTTGAAGAACCTTAAAAAATATTAACTTGTGAGCTTGGAGAGGCTCGTCAAATTACCACTTAGTTTTATAGTGAAACACTCAAGTCGAATACACTAAATGTAGGCTTGGGTTGTAAGCCTAAACAGTATAAATCAACTGAGTCTTTCTACTCTCTCTCTCCTTATCTTTTATATTTTCACATTACATTGTGTGTGTGGTCATTTTAGTAAGAGGCTCCTTCACTTTTATAATAGATCCCTTATGTTTTCAACTTGCTGACAGTTCCTTTCAGTTTTAACAGGGGCCTTCTGTTTTTAAATTGTTTTAACAAGATTTATCATTCAGTAAGCTCCTTTCGTTTAAGCAGGATCTTATCCCACAAAAGACTACTACTACCTAAAAGACTCATGTGGTTTAAAAAGCTTTATTGTCTAACAGGCTCCTATTGTTTTTTATTCACTAACTAGGATCTGTTTTTTATCCAAATTGAAAGTAAGCTGCAAAATTTTTTTTGTCGTACACAATTCACCACCTCTTGCGTGTGTTTGCTTCATCATTTGGTATCAAAGTGAGGTTTCATATTTTGCGTTTTACAGTGCGTGATAGATCATGGTAAACACTTTGAGAAGTTTTGAAGGACAATCCGTTGTAAAGCCTTCTTACTTCAATGGAAACAACTACTCATACTAGAAAGAGAGAATGACCATATATCTCCAAGCTGTACATATCGAATTATGGAAAGCAATTACAGTTAGAGCTACGATTCCCACTTCTAATAACGTAGAAGTATGGACTAATGCTGACAGGAGAAATGTACAACTAAACGCTAAGGAAAAACATAACCTAATATTAGGAGAAAAAAATCGAAATGACGTTGTTTTAATTGCCATCCCTACCTAATATGTGCATTGTCTCCAGAAGAATATGAAAAGATATTCTACTGCTCTATAAAAAGAGAAATGTTGGACAAACTTCAAGTTACCTTTGAAGGGACGAATGAGGTAAAGAAACATAGAATAAGTCTCTTAATGCATCAATATGAAACAATTGACATGAAACAGGGGGAAACCATAGATGAATTCTTCGAATGCTTCAATAATATCATCACGAGCGTAGAGAACTTGGGAAAAATATATCCCAATGATGAGCTCGTAACGAAAAGGAATGACACTAAAAGCAACTAACGAATCAAACGATGATGAAAGTGACACTGAGTTACAAATAAATGGTGATGATGAATTCAACTTTATGGTAAGAAAATATGCTCGCTTCTATAAAAAGAAGTTGACGAAGAAAAGAGAAGGAAACAAAAAAGTTGGAAACAACAGGTTCCTATCAAAAGGTAACAACAATAATAACAATACACAAAACAATCAAATCATATGCTATCACTGCAAAAAGCCTACACACATAAGACCAAAATGTCATCTTCTTCAAAAGGACAGGTCAGAAAATTGAAAATCCAGAAAGCAAATGATGACTACAGCCTGTTCAGATGAGGATTCTGAAAACTTTAAAGAAGAAGAGCCAGAAGAAGTCAACAACATTTGCTTCATGGCTGAATCAGGAGATAAAGAGGTATATTATTCTGACTCTGATATTGAAGTTGATGAATTGAAAAATGCATATCATGAATTGTATGATTAGTATAAAAGGTTAATAGTGAAGTATTTCAAAGAAGTTGAGAAGTCCAAGAGCAATGATGCATCTCCAAAGAGTAAGATTAAATTATTGAAATTTGTGAATGAGAATTTGGCTACTAGGAATATGTCTCTTGAGGTTGACTATAAGCAAAAGGTTTTCGAAAAGGAAGTTCTGGAAGAAAAAGAAGCTAAGTTGGAAAATACGCTGCTCAAAAGTGATTCTGATATGGTAAGACAGTTAGAAGAAAAAGTTACCACCTTAGATTTTGAAAAGGAGAAAAGTATTGGAAAGATCTTATCTCTAGAAAAGGATCTAGAAAAAATTCGATAATGGAAAGAAGAATCTTGATCCATTGTTTAGTAGTGGTAAATGCATTTTTAGTAAGGCTGGAATAGGACACAATGAAATTATCAATATCAAGCCATAAAAAAACTTTTTTGTTAAATCCAGCAGCAGCTATAGCCAAGATAGCAGGAACCTACTAAGTGGAAAAAATCATAACAACGATCATTCATCTTTTTTGTGTGATTACTATGGTAAACATGGTCATATTAGTCATTCTTGTAATTTTCGTAAAAAGAAATTATCTCAGATGTATGTTTAGAGACCGAAACGTCAAACTACTAACCCGAAAGAACCTAGAAAAATTTAGGGGCCTAAAACGAGATAATGCTTTCTGCAGATATGTTTAAAACGAAGACAAGGGAGAATAAATGCATAGTTGATAGTGGTTGTTCGAGACACATGATAGGAGAAATATGACACTTTAACTACATTGAAAGAAAAGACAAAGAAATTAGAATATTGATTGTGCTCAACTAGAAGACATGTCCTCATAAAGTGTTAAGTGTTTTGTCTCTCTAGAAAAGGATTTATTTATCTGGCACAGAAGATTTACATATGACAGCATGAGCATTCTATCAAAATTGTCCAAAAATGAGTTAGTAAGAGGACTTTCGACCTTAAAGTTCAAAAGCAATTATGTTTATGAGGCTTGTTTAAAAGGTAAACAAGTTAGAAACAACTTTTCTCCTAAAAATATTATGTCTACTATCCAACCAATTGAACCTATGCACATTGACTTATTCGGTCCCACTAGGACTCAAAGTTTTGGTGGTAAACATTACAGTTTTGTTCTAGTATATGATTACTCCACATTTATATGGGTTTATTTCTTATTAAATAAGGATGATACTTTTGAATTGTTTGAGAAGTTATACAGAAAAATTAAGATAGAATAAGGGTGCTGCATCACTTCAATTCAAAGCGATCATGGAAGAAAATTTGATAACAAAAAGTTTGAAGAATTATGTGACAACAATGGTATAACTTACAACTTCTCTTGTCCAAGGACGCCTCAACAAAAAGGATTTGTAGAGAGAAGGAACAAAACGCTGGTTGATATGGCTAGGATCATATTGTGTGAAAGTGGACTACCTTATGGATGCTGGGCAGAAGCAGTATCCACGACATGTTATGTACTTAACAAATGTCTTATGAGACCTATTCTGAAAAGGATTCCCTATAAGCTGTGGAAAGGAAGAAAACCAAATGTTGCTTGCTTTCGAGCATTTGGTTGTAAGTGTTTTTTCATAAATAATGGAAAAGATAACCTTGGGAAGTTCGATGTGATATCAGAAGAAGTTATTTTCTTGCGCTACAGTACTACTAGTAAATGATTCAGAGTATATAATAAAAAAACAAAGAAGATAGAAGAATCGATACATGTGGTATTTGATGAAGCACTACCTTCGATAACAATACCTGACATAGATGATGAAGAGAATCCTTTGATCCCTAAAAATACATCGAAAAATCAAACTACTCCTATAATACCTTCAGAATCATAAAATCAAGAAGGTTCCCCTGAAGCTAGAATAAAGCAAGCTCCTTCATCTCAACAGAAACCTATGCAACAAAAAACACCAAGAGAATGGAAAGGTTTTGATACACATCAATATATTCTTGGAGATCCCTCAGAAAGTCTAAGAACAAGATCATTATTCAAACGACCTTGTGGCTCTCATCTCACAATTAGAACCAAAGTCTCTTGAAGAAGCTCTTACTGATGAGAATTGGGTCTCAGCTATAGAAGACGAGTTAAGTCAGGTTGACAAGAACAAAGTATGGAATCTAGTGCCTCGTCCACTAAACAAGTTAGTTATTCAAACTTATTGGGTATTTCAAAACAAACTTGATGAAAATGGTAAGGTGGTAAGAAACAAAGCTAGACTTGTAGCTCAAGGTTACAATCAACATCAAGGTATTGATTTTAATGAAACTTATACATCTGTTGCTAGATTGGAATCGATTAAAATTTTACTTGCCTTTGCATACTATAGAAACTTTAAGTTGTTCCAAATGGATGTTAAAAGCGCATTCTTAAATGGTTCCATTAACGAAGAAGTATTTGTTAAGCAACCCCCAGGTTTTGAAGATGAAAATCATTCGAATTATATGATAAAGTTAACCAAAGCTTTGTTAAGTAACTTTTTGCTTGAGAATAACTTTGAAAGAGGAAAGGTCAATAAAGCCTTATTTATTAAGAGAAAGGAAAATGATTTACTCGTAGTTCAAATATATGTTGAGGACATAATAATTGGTGCTACTAATCCATCCTTCTATGAAGAATTATCATTAATAATGCAGGGGGAGTTTGAAGAGAGCATGATGGGAGAATTATCATTCTTTCTCGGATTATGAATCAAAAAAAAAAGGAATCTTCATCAGCCAAGATAAATACACAAAGGAACTCATCAAGAAATATCATTTTGAGAATGCTAAACTGATGGTTATGCTAATGTACACTGGAACTAAACTTGATAAAGACGAAGAAGGAAAAGCTACAGATGAGACAAAGTACAGAAAAATGATTGGATCACTACAATATCTTACAAGCTTAAGACCAAATATTATGCTTAGTGTGTGTCTTTGTGCATGCTTTCAATCAAATCTAAAAGAAAGCCATCTTTAAGCAGTCAAGAGAATTTTTCGATATCTCTACGAAACTATAGATTTTAGACTATGGTATCCAAAAACTAATTCATTTGACATAGTGGGCTATTATGATGCAGATTATGCAAGTGATAGAGTCGATCGAGAAAGCACAAGTGATCATTGTCAATTTCTTGGAGGATGTCTACTATCATGGTCCTGCAAGAAGCAAAATTGCATAATGCTTTTGACGACTGAAGCGGAATATATAGCAACTGCCAACTGTTGTGCTCAAATCTTATGGATGAAGCCTCAGCTATAGGATTTTTCTCTAAAATTTTCT
The DNA here is from genome assembly GCA_027563595.1 of Erythroxylum suave. NCBI lineage: Eukaryota > Viridiplantae > Streptophyta > Magnoliopsida > Malpighiales > Erythroxylaceae > Erythroxylum > Erythroxylum suave. The sequence continues at coordinate 54,940,252 of JAOSBN010000179.1, read as the reverse complement.
CATATTCCCATATGATGTGAAAATACAAGTGCTATAAATCTTTTTAAAAATCATGTGCATTATTCTAAAACTAAACATATAGAAATCAAACATTATTTTCTTAGATATCATGTTTTAAAAGGAACCATTGATGTTTTGCATATTAATATTGAGAATCAAGTAGCTGATATTTTCACCAAGCCACTCTCTAAATATAGATTTTCCTTGTTAAGAAAAGAGTTTGGTATGTGCAAACTCTCTAATATTATTTCTGCATGAATATTCTCTGCTACTTGCCTTTATATTTCGCATAATAGGCTTCTTCTATTTCGATTACTTATAAACTCTCCCCTGGTATGCGATGAGCTAGTCAAGAGATTCTATACACTCATGAAAAGGGAAGAAATTTATGAAAAACTAGCCATTGTCTCATGGGTGAATGAATGTGAAAATTTAATTTCTGAAAAAATCTTAGGAGATATATAGGAAGTAGCTTCTATATGGAGAACTAATTTTCTCTGTCAAAAGTGGGATGTTGATGATCTAGAGTTAGTCAAAGTTGTTAAATTCATTTGCCTTCATGTTGAAACACCCAAGACGAAAGGCCCTAGAGCAGACAATGAGACTTAGTACCATGATGCCTTACATTGTTTTCAACTACTTCAATTTTTCCTAGGAGTGGTTCAGTTGAAAGGAGTAGTTCAATTTGTATGTGGTGTACAATTTGTTAAAAGGGAACATAATGAATCTTCCAGCTATGATCTTGAGGCTTACGGTGGATAAGGGGAATCATAAGAATACAACCAGTTACCTACCTTATAGAATGTTGCTCACCAAAATTTTCAACTATTATGGAGTTCCTTTTGTAAATCTGAATTGGCATGCACCAGCTAAGTTCCACCCTTCCATTTCCCATCAATTTAGATACATATTGTAAAATAATGTTTGGGTAGACCAACAAACTCTTGTCCTTCTTTAAAATGAAAATAGTGCAAATCTTCAACAACAATTGAAGGATATTCAAGTCAATTAAGAACAAATGCAAGAACAAATAGATAACATACAAAATCAACTTCTTAACATGCAAATTTTGCTCAGAAGAATCCTTGAATCTCTTAAATAACTCTATTGCTATTTGTTTTCTGTTTGGCTTACTTGTACTAACGATTTTATTTTCCTCTATTTACTCTTTTCCTCTATTTCATTCTTTTTATCTTACTTCCTCCCTATACTTTATTATTTTTTGATAATGACAAAGGAGGAGAATTTATATGGATATATATTTTTACATACATGATTATATATTTCTCAATGCATTTTTCTCAATGTTGCCTCAATTATATATATGATTGATTATGCTGTTAAACTTGTAAAAATTTGTAATATATAAACGATAGGTTTCTTTCTTAAGAGACAGACTCCTTCTAATTATGTCTGAACATAAAAAGTCACATATATTTTTTGAAATCATCTATTATCTCTTTGAATTTTGAAAAATATATCTATTATTGCTCGTCATCATCAAAATGGGGGAGGTTGTTAGCTCAAGGTTTATGGTTAATGATTTTGATAATAACCGTATAATATTTCAAAATTCAAATTGGATTCATTTCCTTGTATAATTAACAATCTTATTCTCAAAAGGAAGTAAAAGCATAAGAAATACGCTTTCTTTCTTGCAGTAACCTTCATCATGAACTTACGTTATTAGAAATGGTTTCTCCAAAAGGATCCTACTAATTATGAAGGACGTATATTAGCCCCGTGATTACTGGAAGATTTTTGGCAAAGATGACATCGAAGTTATTCAGATTTAAATCCATATAGTTAACCAGGGTTGTTCCTATAATTTTATAAGCCCTGAGAGAAATAAAAAAAAGGGGCCCAAATAAATTGACAATATACAAACATATGTAAATTTAAAGTTTACATATTTGTATGAAACATAAATGACTCAATTTATAAGTCTACATACTCAACCAAATGTTAAATGATCATAACATCAGCTAATAATGTCTAACAAATATCATTAACAATAAAATCACTAAAAATAGTAATAATAGTAACAACAAAATAGCAATACAATAATCAAACAACAATATTAGACGGCAAAACATGAAGAGAATTGCACTAACAAATATACAGAGAATCATGATTTATGAAAAACAATTTCTCCGTGCATTTCTAGATGCAAAATCATTAATCACAACCAAACACCAACAGCTTCATAATATATCATAAAGGTATATCAATAGTATTATATCTATGATAGAGGAAAAATAAATCGCAAAATTTAATATCTAATATTAAAATGAAAAAACAAAGAGCAAATTTTAATGATAGAGAAGCACTAATTTCTAAAAATACAAGAAATTAACATACTTAGGAAAAAATACAGTAAATAATATTCTAAGTTATTAAATATGCTAAGTTTCCCAAGTCAAATATTATCCTACTATATAAGTTGTGGAAATGATTGATCGATTGATATTATTATTATTATTGTTATTATTATTACGACATGTCTAATAGAATCATGCGTATTTTTATAATAAAAAAACCATTTATGTAGTCTTTGAATTGAGTAACTTCAATTATTTGATTTAGTCATATGATCACTAAACTTATGTAAACTCTAAAAGAACACAAATCCAACAATTATTACATTACTTGTGGCAAAGTATAATGAAAATTACAATTACAAAATTAAATTATTTATTAATATTTAATTATTTTTATAAATAATAAGCAATCAAAAAATAAAAAGGAGAAACACAAATAAATACAATATCATTTGATATTAATGTTATGATTTAAAATGCTAATAAAATGTCTATGTTAATAACAAATTACAAATTAATTATAACATATTCAAATATTTAATAAGCTAAAAATATATTAAAAAATCAGAAACTTTACCTTTAAATTACACTCAGAACATAGCAGACAGAATCGTGAAAACTTTTTGCTGCTAATTTTTGAGTTGGAGTACCTTAGATGCATATATTGATGAAAATTAAGAAATTAGAGAGTCAAAATACACCTAAATACTTCAAAACTATTTATAAATATAATAAGTTAAAAAGTTAATGTTAACTTAATCAAATGCTGCATTACTCCATCAACGATTCTCTACATTTATAACTACATTTATGTTGATGGCCATTATTATGCAAACGTTGATGGCCATTTAATGCTACCTGGCAAAGTTTCCTTTCACTCCAAGATAGAAATTCTCCATATACAAAAAAAATGTTACACGTTTGGGGCCCTTTTATGGTATTTTATGGTGGGCCCTGGACAGGTGCCCTGCCTGCCTTTGCCTAGGGCCAGCATTGCAGTTGACTAAAGATGCAAGCGAAGCAACGACTAGTTGAAGAAATTGAATATTTAAGTAAGAGCTAATGCAACTGTGAACAACAACTAAACAATACAGAAGCTTGCGAAACTATATTGTGAAAACTCACCAAAAGCATATACATTCTTGAAATTGATATCTTTGTAAGAATTCTCTTGTGCGTTAGAAAGCGAAATATTGTTAAGAGAGATTACCAAAGCTCAAATCAAGCAAACCTCATTTTTATTTGAGAGCTTGTAAAGGCTAATGAAATACTACTAGTACGGAAGGTTGAAGAACCTTGAAAAGTATTAACTTGTGTGCTTGGAGAGGCTCTTCAAATTACTACTTAATTTTATAGTAAAACACTCAAGTTGGATACTTGGGGATTGGACGTAGGCTTGAGTTGTAAGCCAAAATAGTATAAATTGGTTGCATCCTTCTTCTCTCTCTCTTCTTATCTTTAATATTTCTGTATTATATTGTGTGTGTGTTCATTTCAGTAAGAGGTTCCTTCACTTTTATAATAGTTCCCTTCTTTTTTCAACTTGCTGACGGGTCCTTTCAGTTTTAAAGGCGCCTACTGTTTTTAAAATGTTTTGACATGATTCATCATTCAGTAGGCCTTTTACGTTTAAGTAGGGTCCTATCCCACAAAGGGCTCCTATTGCCTAACAAGCTCCTGTCATTTAAAAAGCTTTATTGTCTAATAAGCTCCTACTGTTTTTTATTTGTTAATTAGGATCTATTTTTTATACGAATTGGAAGTAATTTGCAATTATTTTTTTTGGTCACACACAATTCACCCCCATTTGCATATGTTTGCTTCATCACTTTATGTAGTAGTACTCATCTTACCATTAATCTATTTTCTCTTGCAAAATTTATTATTAATAATTTCTATCTTATTGAATTTGACCTTTTTGGTTACACTGTGAAAGACCTCTACACCAAGATACCACTCCTCATAGGATCCATCTATAATAATCTCTATCTAATAAAAGTTCCTTTGCATTTCAGCAATCTGGTCAACTTTGTAGTCTCCTCTAGTTCACTTGATTTGTGGCACCAATGTTTGGGTCATCCATGTCCATCTACACTCTCTAGATTATCCACTTTTTTATATAATAAAGCAGAATTGATGTTACCATGTAATTCTTGTCTTTAAGGAAAGAGTATAAGTCTTTTATTTCCCTTATCTTCTTGTCTCTCTACACAACCTTTACAACTTGTCGTTTGTAATATTTGGGGACCTTCCCCATCATTTTCACTTTCTAATTATCGATATTTTGTTATTTTTGTTGATTACTTTAGTCATTTTCCATGGATTTTTCCTATTAGCTATAAATCTCATGCCTTACACCGCTTCCAAAATTTTAAAGATATCATTAGAAACCTTTTCTCTACCACCACTAGTAAAGCTTTTCAATATAGAGCTCTTGAACTCATTAAAGGTGCCTTTGCTAATTATCTCAGTTCAGTATTACTCTTCCTATCTCATTTCCTTATACGTCTCAACAAAATAGTATTGTTGAATGCAAAACTTGTCATATGAGTGAAATAAAGCATTTTTCCCTACTAATGATCTAATAAACTTATTAACTACTCATGTTCTTCATCAAAAATTCCCACATGACATGTTTTTCCACAACAAGCCTAACTTCTCCCATCTTTTTATTTTTTGTCGTGCATGTTTTCCCTTTTAGGCTTCGCTTTTCCTTACAAACTTTCACCTGAATCAATGCCATATGTCTTCCTTGACTATTCCTCTCAATATAAAGGTCAATGTTGCTTTGATCCCATTACATATAAACTATCTCTCTCATCATTTTTGTTCTATTCAAAATTATTTTCCCTATCAGCAACCATCTTCACTTCCTCCATATTTTTCCACCTTTTCTTCAATCTCCTTACACCTTCCTCGTCAACCTATTTCCTCATATACATTCCCAAATTTTCCCCACTTCCTCTTTCACACCATCACTACACCCTATCTTATGATCGCATAAACACGAGATCATGCACGTATCCTTATAACCTTCTCATATTACATTACCTACTCTACCACTATTCACTAACCTCCTTCTGATCTAACATTATTTACTCAAGCTAACAATTTTCCCTTATTGGTTCCAAGTTATGCTTGATTAGTTCATAGCTCTTCTATACAATCACACATGGTCCCATTTTCATCCACCACAAGGCCAAAATTGTCGATTAGAAATGTGTTTTTCACACCAAATGAAATCCTAATGGCTTAGTTAACTATTATAAAACTTGTCTTGTTGTCAAAGGATATCATGAGACTGTTGGGATTGATTATACCGCCACTTTTAGTCTTATAGTTAAATCTACCACCATCTGTCTCATTCTAACTCTTGATCTTTCTAACCAATGGCCCATTTGTCAACTTGATGTCAATGATGCATTTCTTTGTGATCATCTCCACGAGCCTGTCTTCATTAATCAATCACATGGCTTTATAGATTTCATTATCCTCATCATATTTGTCACCTTTATAAAACACTTATAGTCTTGAACACGCTTCACGAACTTGGTTTCATCGTCTCAACTAAAAGATCCTCAAATTTAACTTTTTCTCCTCTAAATTACATATTTCTCTGTTCATTCATAATTGTTCTTCTTGCACCACCTATTTCCTAGTCTATATGGATGATATCTTTGTAATTTATTCTTCACAATATTTTGTTGATTTTCTTATCCATAACCTTAGCATCACCTTTGCCATTAAAGACTTAGGCTCTCTTCATCATTTTCTTGTAAAGAAGTTCACTCTACTTCCTCTGGTCTCCTTCTTACCCAAACTCAGTATATCAAAGATCTCTTTATTCATACTGATCTTGACAAATGTAAACTAGTTCCGACATCTATCACTCCCACTCTTTTGCTCTCCAAAAAGTATGATATTCCTCTCTTTAATCCCACTGAGTGTTGGCATTCCTCTCTAGTACCCGTGTCTCACCTATCTTGATATTCAGTTTGCAGTGAACAAAGTCTCTCAATTTTTAGAATCTTACTAACACTCATTAAACTGTTTGATACCTTCACTCCATAACCACTCATAGAATTCATTTCACTAAATCCATATCATTAGCTCGTCATGCCTATTGTGATGCCGATTGGCCTAGTTATCTTGATGGTTGTTGTTTCATATCTAGTTATTGTATTTTTCTTAACCCTAATCTCATTTTATAGTGTGTCAAAAAAACACCTGCGAGATATAGTACTAAAGCCAAATACAATAGCATTTCCCTATCAATTACTGAACTATGTTGACTCACTTCGCTTCTTAGTGAACTTAGTCTAGCTCACTTATGCCTTACTATTTAGTGTGATAACCTTACTGCAGATCTGATCTCTTATGCTTACAAAAAAATACATCAAGATCGATATTCATTTTATTCATGGTTGGTCGCTTCCAAAGAACTTTTTATTCGACAGATCTCCTCATTTAACCAAATTGCTGATGTTATAACCAAGGCCTTGTCCTCTTTTATGTTTCATCAACTTCGAGACAAGCTCATGATTTTATCCCATCATAAGCTTAGGAGGGATGATAACACATGTCCTATTCTCCGGGAATCCTAACTCCTTGATTACTAATGTTTGTGTATCTTCATAATACTTTCAGTTACGTATTTCATTGATCTTATCTTATATGCTATCAACGTTTATATTAAAGTGTTCATACCTATACTTAATAGCAATAAAAAACAACCATATTATTTTAGACTTTGTTTACTTCTTTACTATTAATACAAGGAAATGCTAAGTTGACGATGGTAGTTAAACATTTTCTTGTTAAAACTTCAAAATATTAATAAATCTCTAATAATGAAAAGATACAAACAAATCCATTTTCCCATTTGCTTAATAATTAAATAAATAACAATATAATGTTTGTTGTAGGATAATTTGGCCTTTTTGTTATAGGATAATTTGGCCTTACATTTCCTTTTCTCGATTTTCCACTTTTATCATTGACTTCAATGACTTCTTACATACAGATGTAACTTCTACTTTCAACTTTATATGCACATTTACTGTAAAATAATTAAAAATTGAATTTTTTCAGCTGATACAATTATAAAACTTTTGAATGGATTAAATTTTTTGATTTGATTAACTTAATAGCTCATATTATTAAAGATTAGTTAACTTTGTAAACTAATTGATTTTTATAAATCATAAGAGTCTCCTTCTTCTTATTTTAATAGTCTCCTTCTCTAATTAAATTTAACTTGTTTAATAGATAATGATAATCTGCTTCTTCAATCTTATTTCAAATTCTTCAATTTTATTCAATCTATACTATAGTCTGATTTTATGATGGTTTAATAGCAATTTAATTTTTTTTAACTTTAAATCTTTTTAGTCCAATTTTTAAAACATTGATTGATGTAGAGTGATGTTAGACCTTTTGATTCAATGTTTGCATTCTAATTGTTGGCTTTGATACCAAAAATGTTGGCTCTGTTTCCAAAATGTTGGGCCCTGGTCTCGGAATTTAATTCGTCAGTACAATACGAGGGGATTTGATGGAGCTCAAATGAAAAGAAGATTGCAAGCATCAAAGATGTGATGAAGAACTTGGGTGGGCTTGGGTGACTTAAGTAATAAATAAAAATAAAAAAAATGGACGAGGTGCTTTAGAATGCACGATCGTGTTTAATGTGTATGGCTATGCAAGAGAGGAAGCACGACCGTGTTTCTTGAGCACAATCACGAACTGTGGGAAAACAGACTTTTGCACGATTGTCCAAAAATTACACATAGAAAGTCCTCTTAACTCTTGTAAAGGCCATATCTTTTTTACCTGAAGTCCAAAAATGACAAACTTTATACCATTAGAAAGTTAAGAGGATGAGTTACAACTTTTATGACGACTTTGTCAAATTCTACCTAGATCAATATAGTTTATTCATTGAAGTCAAGACACAATTTCTATCCCCCTTTTTCCTCTATACCTACTATACATTTTCACAAAAACCATAAGACCCGAATCCAACAAACACAATCCATATACATAATACTCCTAACATAACAGACACCCAACCCAACAATTTACTTAAGAAAAATCTATCAAAAAGCCATACAACAGCGTAGCATTTCATTTTCAACATAAATTACAACCCAACAAAGAAGAAAATTCTGCATATTTACAAAAGAGAAATTCTTCACCTCTTACTTTCATTTCTCAACAATCAAGATGCAATGCACAACAAAATGGCTGAAGAGAATCCCATGGAATGAAATGGTGAAACCAAGGTTTACACTATGAACGAAATGAGTCCATTTTTCGGAGCTTATGTGCCACAAGCAAGTAGCCTGGAGAAGGCTTTAGGTCAATGTGCACGTGACGAACGAAATGGTATCTCTCTTGCCCACACAATCAAGTTTTTCGATGATGACACATTTCAATCATATCCATTTTTTCATGCTTCTTGCATTTTTTTTGTTTTTCATCAATTCAAAATGCAGTAAAATCTTTCAAGTATAAAAGTTATCGAATCAAAGTATATTTTTCCCACATTCACAATGATTCAAAGCCAAGCATTTAAGCAAACAAACATGTAAGAAAATTAGCCCATATTCACAATAACCATAAACATATTACCCACTTATTTCCTTGTAAATCCAAACTTAAGTTTGTCTCTCCTCTTGCTCTTGTCTTCTATTTTCTTGGTTCTCTTCAAACAAAGAAATTTTCATTCAACTAATATACAAATAAAACTTGCATAAAGCTCTAATATCCAAAAATAAGCTTGGACTCAATCTACTCCTGGTTTATCTAAGCTAGAATAACTAAACATCTAGTTGAAAATCCATGAAAATCTAAGAAAATGAATTTCTTGATTCTCTTCTTTCTCCCTTAGTTTTAAGCATATAAACTTATTTTCTCTACTTTCTTCTTTTACCAAAACAAGAAGAATAGATAAATGATACCTAAAAACTTAGCTGAATCATTTTTCCTTCTTCTGTTTTTCCTTTCTCTTTCTTTCCTTCCTTTTTTCTTTTCTGTTTCGATTTTTTACTTCTCTTCTTCTAGTTTCTTATACAACTTTCTCTCTTTCTTTCCTACTTGACATGACTTTCTTCCTTTCTTTTTCTGTTTCAATTTTTGTTTCTCTTTTTCTAGTTTCTTCTAGAGTTTTCTTTCTTACTTTCTTAACATGTCTCTCACGCACCCTTCACATTTAACTTAATGCCAACTTACTGTTAGATCGCGTATGGCTCGAGTATTCACAATATGCTGCGGAAGAGACCATAACACAACACGATGTATAACCGAAAAATATATAGGATGCGCAAAAATACCTTTTTGACACGGATTGATGGTTGTTTTTTGGATTCGTAGACACTGCTACACGCGA
>JAOSBN010000179.1:54886715-54911975 GCA_027563595.1 Erythroxylum suave | reverse complement strand
ACGCACGCTACCTCTCCCATACCGTGTTCCAGCGTGAATTCAGGTACCACTGGCTATCCGGGAGTGGTTCTAAGAATAAGTCTGGGCCTGAATCGACCGAGCCGACCAAACAATAATTCATTATTCTTTCTTAAATGTTACATAAATGATAATAAAATTAGTATGAATAAACTTATGAAATCATACATCATAAATGATATATTTAAATACTTTGATGTAAATATATTTCTTCCAAATACATGTTAATGACACTTTTAAAGTATATAACGTAACTCATAAATTTCAAATAGTTATAAATATACATATAATATAATTCCATGCATCTTTCGAATACGAGTAGGATTGTTATACATTCAGTTTTCTTAAAGTACAATATGCAAATAATTATTCATTTTTTAGTTTTCTAAATATAGCTAATATTTGTATATTGTATTTAGCAGGATACTAAGGACTTTGCATCTTCTTGATTAGCACTTCAGATCCCCTATGCCCAAAAACAGTGTACCTCTTGTGCCCATTACTAGATTTAAACAGACATTTGTACTTCCGCATCTAATCAACATCTTCAACCGACGCAAGCAGACGTTGTTGGGGTCATCCGGAAGTGGGCAGAGTGGGGTTATCATATTAGATCTGACACGTGAAATGTACTGAATGACTGTGTTCTGGGTCAAAATTGCGCTTGGCTGTGACCTTGGCTACCTGACAAGCATATCATGAGACCGGGCAGAAGCAGCGCTACAACTAACAGAATTTAGTAACCAGCAAATTCCCCAGACAATTGATACAAGCCACGATTGAGGCTGTATCAATTGTGCTTAATCAAGTTACACATGACTTGATCAAATGGCAGTTGCCTATAAACTAGGGCATTAAAATAGAAAAAACAAAACATTTTACTAGGCGTAAATAGAAAAATAGAAGAATAGTATGGGGCTCATCACTCATGTTAAACGACTTACTACAACAGCAAAAGTCCAAAGCACAAACTCAGAGCCATGAAAACAATTATGGCACAAGAGACCATTGTTACCATCTGCCGTTTGATCTTCTGCATTATCTGCCTTGTTGCATCTGCCAGAGAGTCCAGTCGGGACGAGGACACAATCCTATGATTCTGTGGCTGGAATGAGAGCAGGTGTATCCTTAAAGAGCTCCTTGGGCAACAGGACGTTGTCAATGGCGTAGATAGCAAGTAGCAAGGGCGGAGTCAAAAATTTCCTAGAGCCAGGGCTGAAGAAGTGAAGATCAGAAGATGAACGGCAGTGGGCGGTGGGCGGTGGCATTCAGTTTGAGTAGAAGGTTCGAGCGACAGATGATAAAGTATAATGAACTTTATCATTGTTAATTATAAAATCATTTTAAATTTAATTATTATTGAATAGATGAATTTAAAATTTAAAATCTCTATAAATAAATAAATTTATTTAGTAATTAAAATATATATATTAGTTAAATAAATAATTATTTACTTTGATAAAGTATAATGAACTTCTTAGTAATTTATTACTACATATTGTATAAGAGATTAAAATAATATTATCTACTTAATTAATTCATAAAATTAATTTATATCTAAAATTTATTTAATATTTAATTATTATCGATAATAAAAATATACTTAACATTAACTGTCAAATATGTTTTTTGTTTTGTTCAAAAATAAAATCAGAAAAAGGTAAAAATTGCAGTAGAAAAATAAAAGTTAAAATATACAACCCTTTAGTAATCAATACGACACTTTAAGTAAAACACTTGTAAAATTGCACAAATTAAACAATATTGTTGTGAGCTATAATTTTGATTAAAGAGCAGTCAATTTTTTCATGGCTCACATAATCATTATACTAAATATTATCTTAATTCTTCCTATATACTCTAAACTATATATATGTTAATAAGAAGGAGTAATTTATGCAATTTTAAATATCACCAATATGAATACTATAATGAATTAATGATCATGTAATTACTTCACTAACTAATATGTGGGCATCAATTCATATAATTCTAGTTTTGCATAGTCTTTATTTTTTAATTTTACTTTGGATTTATCTACATCTTCCATTGATAATATTTAGCACCAATATTTTTGGTTTTTAAGTTGATAACAAAAAAACATGAATGGTGTTTTTAGATGACAAATTTGTAAGTTTATGTGTTGATAAGTCAAGGTTTACCAACCTAAGGTCGAAATTACCAACCAAATATTTTCTAAAACTTGTGTTGGTAATTCATGTTGATGACTACTGTCTCGGCCAATCTTGTTTTAGTTCTCCAAAAATCTTCATTGTTTGGAATTCTTGAATGTTTCCTGATATGCATCACATTTATTATACACAGGAACGTACGTATTGATGATAGACTTGTGTACTAATGATATTTTTAAATTTATGATTGAAAATCTTTTTTTTTTAAATAACTAAAGTGTAGACAATCTTGCATCTTAAGACCTCTAAAATATGGATACAACCTCTCAAGTACTTGAAATGGAACTACGTAAATGTGTGATTAAAATTAATTTAAACAAGATTAGAACACTATTTTTAGCACTGAAAATTTGGTGTCAGCCATTTAACCTTAAAATTATTATTCGAAGAAGCAAAGAAAAAAAAAAACACATGTACTTGTTATTATTATATTTTTTTCAGCACGGTCATACATTTGACTTATTTTGACTTCCTAGGGTAAATACTTGTTTCTTTTTCCACGCGGCGATACATTTCACTTGTTAACATTTTAGGGGTTGGGCGAGAGGTCAGCTCTTTAGAAATCTTGCTCTGGAGGCAAGGTACTTTCCCCCCATCACATTTACGGCCTTACTTGGATGGGTTGTAATGGAACTTATCAGTTTCTCGTAACTCTTCCTATGATAGTCCTCGTAAACTCTCTGCCCTTGAAGAAGATTTAAGATGAATATTCAGAATCAGTTTAAGTGCACAACACACCATTTCACAACTTGAAAATGATTGACTTTAGTCATTCATTAGAGTTTTAAGAGCTTGTATCGTCTGTTTCCTAGACTGTCATCTTTCATAACAAAAGGTAAGGCACAAAGATGAAGGGATTAAGAATGACCTGCAGATCAAGAGCTTGGTAAAGCTCCTTCACTTTTGCTACGCATGCAGGGTCTGCTTTCCCATAATTCTCCTGAAGTAACAATGAATTTAATTCGATAGTCGAATCGTGTGGCGTACTGTAGTAGGATAATGAAATACTGGAAGAAAATTGCTTTGGTCCTCACAATTAACAGTTTCTTTTGTTCCTCATTAGCAAGTTCAACTGCTTTTACCATCAACCAGGAGCATTTGCCGTCTTCAATATCTGTTGCAGCCTGAAAATTTATAGTACGTTCTAGTTAGTGCTCAAAAAATTCAGTATCATGGACTTCAACTGAAGTATAAAATTGCTGACTGTAATGTAGAATGTTTACCCCCCAACACTTACCTTACCAGTCACTTGAGTGTCTCCAAAACATTTTAGATAATCATCCTGCAAAATAGTCAGGACATCCTGCGTTATAACGTTGACAACATATCAGGAAAACAAAAATAGCACCTGCTTTATTAGCCGCCGATTCAGGATTCCAATTTCATGTGCCTCTAGTTTCCCTCGTTCATAAGAAGAATCAAAATCTTAGGCAGCATTAAGGAGTACCTGTACTTGGAAATAGGCTTCCATTTCAATTAAAATCGTCCTCGTCTCAATATGGCCATCAAGATTTTCACCTGCCATTAGCAGAGCGCATGCAACCTAGGTGCGTATGGGGAGCAACAAACAAGCTCTCAAAACAAATAATTCTATTAAAAATCTTTCAAGGAAAAGAAAATTCATCGTAAGTTTCCAACATATAATCGCAAAGATAGTGTAGAGGAGATTGGAAAAAAGAGCAATGACAAATGACGTCCTGAACCTCTGAATACTAAATGCAGTTGTCAATTAATTAAGCAGAATAGTTATGAATGTAAGCATTGCCACTCACTGGAAGATAAATTGAATTATATGTTCCTTTGTACTCGGCAATGCGAAAATAACTGCATAAAATTAAAACACATACAGGTAATAAGATGAAAAATCTTGGAACCGACTTTGTGTTTCAGAAACCAGATTGTTGTAAAAAGTATCACTTACAGTGTCATTGAGTATTTCGATAAATCTTTCTCCCCTTCATTTGTGCATAGAAAATATAACATTTCCCCATTACATGATTGATAATCAGCCTGTGGATTTATGATTACGTGCAGGCAATTTAGAGACTTGATTTAGCCGAATAGAAATAGTCAACCAGGGGCTCGACAATTTCACCTCATTAAATAGCTCCACTAAATCCACATAATAGGGCTTGTCTCTGAAATGGTTCTTTAACATTCTGTTGATGTGATGGCGGGTTATAAATCCAATCAAGCCAAACTATTTTCAAATGAAAAATGTCAGCGGTGTTCAGTCACTCAATAATGTACAGGATAATCAGCTACATGTATATATGTACACTGGCTCTTTCGCTCTCATGAGAGCACCCAACCTTTCCTATGGTGAGATCCGAGGTAGGCTGGTTTTATCGAAGACAATAAAACATTAATTTTATCACACCGAATTCTAGTACATTTGGAACAGAAAAGGGCTAATGTGCACCTTCGTGAGTGTTGTATGAGAGTTATGTATGATGTCATCGACAATAAGACCAAATCCTTGAAGCTGCATGCAAGAGCCCATATCAAAAAGAGCTTAATCATAATCAGGGCAGGTAACAAAACAGTGTTGTTCCAAAAACATACCCATTGTATGCACCAACCAAGCACTGATGCAAGAAAAATTTCTTCATCACCCACTTCTTTTCCTTCTTTGAGTGATTTATAGCAGTCAATAACAGAGAGTCCTCGGTCTATCATTCCTGCAAAGGAGATCATATGGAGGGTAGTTTAGTCGTGATCATGTCATCCCAAGTAGAACTTGATCTCCTCCCTTGAATACAGAAATCGTATTATTAGCCTTTCACAAGTCAGAACACTACCTCTTGGAACACTGTGATCCAGAATCTGCAGAATATGGGGCAAAATGGCATAGTTAGTATCAAAATTAAGTTCAAGAACCCGGATCTGCAGTATAGAGCAAGTGATACTCTTAAACTGCTCAAGAATTTTGTCCGCATGAGACAGTTTGATAATGATAATGTCAGTATCAACATGTTAATTAGTTCGTGTAATGACCAGCCAATATCCAGATAAGTGGGAAGAGAGAGGATTACACGATCAATCCACTGGCGAGTATAATCAGTGTACTCAAAACCAGGATCCTGGAGGAGCTCTGACTTCAAGATGGAATACACTCCCAAAAAATAGGACTTCAGATCACTCATTTTGTTTTTAATCTATATCTCAAAACCAAGCGAGTCTCTGCAAGATCTGTCTGCAATATGTAAGGAAGTGTCGCGAAAAGATCTGTCTGAAAAGGATTCCTATGCTCAATTCTCTGCTACTAATCATTAAGGAGAATGTGCTGCGGTGCTATTTCTTTATTAATAGCATAACCATTCATGACGTGGTATCTGTTCATGAAATATGCAATTCGAGAAAAACTCACATTGGTCACCTTTATGGTTGACCACAGATTATTAATAGAAGAAGACGCAAAGCCACTCAAATAATTTAGAGATGACTATCTTTACGTTTTCGTTCACTCGATGGTTGTTTATGTTCTTACAATAAATCACTTGATTATAATTTTATATATAACAAATTATTTTAATTGATAAAGATTTTTTTATATTTATGTGTTTTATTAATTGCATTTGATATTTTAATAATAAATTTAAATTCCTTGTAATAATTATTGTGCAATTAAAACTATAATGACATCATAATTGTGATATTGAATTTATATTTATATTATGTATTATTCTTCAATTGTTCCTAGCTGCAGTTATCAAGATGAGATATTAATAGGACAATAAAACTAGCACCAGATATAAATTAAAGTATAAAGATGATTAAACAAACTTATGGGTACTTATTAAATAATAAGTTTATTAAATTGATCTGATTATGAAGACCCCAAATAGAATATTACTTATGTGTTTATGGATTTTTTTCATTATAATATGTGTATAATTGATCTTTAGACTTAAGACAAGTAAAATATCTCATGTGAAAATTATTATGTTTTGATGCTACTTATGAACTATTATATTTAAGGTACTTAGTCGATAGTACTTCGATATAATATGAACCATATGAAAATAGTTGAGTAAATTAATAAAGAATTTATCACTTTAAAGTTATTAGAGAGAATGTTCTACTGCTTTTTATTAATGGTAATTTAAAGAATTATTTGGCCAAAGTGAACTAAGACTATAAATTATAAATCAAGTACTAATTATCAAGAACGAACATGATTAGATTTAAAAAAGTATTCATTAATTAAATTCATACTCTATGTTTAATTAGAACACTATAAGACACAATAATTAAATTAGAACACTATACGACGCAATAATTAAATCAAGACACAATAATTATAATTAACCGTGTATAGACTAGTTTAGTCAGGCCATGATGACATTTCTAATATTTGGTTAGATATAATATATTGCTACATGTCAATCTTGAATTATAATTATAAATTATTTAATTATAGTATTCAAAATGAATTAAAAGACTTTTTAATTTATCTAATTCTAATTCTACTTACGAATTCTAATCATAATTTGTAATTAGTGCCAACATATTAGAAGTTTTATAGGTCATACATAAAAGAGCAATTATAAAGATAAAAGTCAATTTAAATTAAGTTGGACTTAGTTATGACGCTTGAGAAACTACAAAGATCACATATGAAATATTTAATTTTATTAAAAATTAAATTATAATTACATGTAGAGTTGACTTTAGTTATAATTAGAAATTTTAATTTTAATAAGAAAGAAACTTCTTTGCCTTTCTCTGTAAATAAGAGGAAGGTATAAAGCAGCTAACATTCCTACCATCACCTCTCAAAAGTTAAGTTTTTTTCCTCTATTTTATGGATAATGTTAGAGTCTTAACACTTGGATGACTTGTTATTGATACCTCAAGAAGAAGTTTTTACAAAAATTGGAATCAAGTATGTTGTAATTACTTATTATGATTCATATTTTTCAAGTTATTCAATTATTAAGATCCAATAGCTTTTAATTTTTTCATACACCAAAAAAGCTTACAACCTTCAATGTACACCTATATTCCTTTCCTATTAAGCCCTTCAAATCCTTTTGTGTTGAGAACATAGTTGTTAAAATCCCTCAAGAGAACCAAAGGGCTTAGATTGCTTGTATGGATTTGCTTTAAGGATTTTTAATAAGGCATTAATTTGAAATGCTAAATTAGCATAATAAATGATTTATAAACGAATAGCAAAAGGAAAGGTAAATATGGCCAAATAGATCAATTGATATGTGATAAAAGAGTGTAGAACTTAGATCCTATCTATGTCAAAGGCAACAACTATACCATTATAATATTGTTAAAGGTTAGATTAAATCCTTAACCATTTATTATATATTAAGAATATTGAGTCCTCTATGTTCTAAATCAAATAGAACATCAGGTAGTGATTTAAAGTGAGGCCTTTATATTAGGTTTCTTCTTAGGTACCATGTCCTTTTCGCTATAGAGGTAAAGATAAGTTACTTCCCTTAAGATCTACTATTATTAGTCTAAATTGACTATTTACCAAATGTTTTAAAGTAGAGCTATTATTTTTTAAATGGTCTATCCTAGAAGCCTTGTTCTATTGGATAGATATTCTTAGGTTCATATAAGCTTGATTTTCTTTTGTAGAATCAGCTACCTGTTAATACTTTTGATCCACAATAGAATTAGACATTTCAAAAGTATTATGTTCGATCAACTTTTAGTAGTTTGTATATAAGTCCTTTGTATAACTACTTGATTGTTCTTAGAAGAATTAAATACCTGTCAAACCTATAGAGCCTTAATCACTTCCTTAGTTGTCTACGTATGAGTCTCCTATTCTATTGTTGAAGGCATTTTCTCATTGAAATGAGTGGCATTTTTCCTTAATTTTTGCATACAGTCATTAGGTTCTACCTATATTTTACTTGCTAGATTGCTTAGTTCACCTAAATTTGCATTTATAATTGTTCAGGTTTAATTTGTAAGAAATGCACTTGATTTTAGTTGTAAAGAACCACAACAGTCCAAGGCAAAACAAAGGAGAAAAAGCAGCATTAAGGGCTGTCGAAAACGTTGTGGCTGAGGGAAGCATGGAGAAAAGCAGAAACGCAAGGTGTGAGCTGGTTTTAAGAGGAGTGAGTTTAAATTGTCACATCTGCTACATGGAGTGGGAGCCCCACCACGCACGCAGCAAGCATCCAATGCAAATCAGCTACAGGGGGACATCCAAGTGGAGAAGAAAATGACGCTCCACCAGGGAAAAGAAAAGAAGCAAGGAAAGTGACTTTTAATTGAAGACCAGGGAAAAGAAAAGAGAACGCAGGAGGCTGACCAAGAGACCCACAAAAGCAGACACACCATGCCAAACCAGAAGGAGGATAGCTGGAAAGGAGAAGAAGAAGAGCTGGAGTGCTTTTTGTTTAATCACAGCAACCCCACCAAGGACACCCACAACAGAGACACACGACGAGGAGCTCTAGTTGCACTACACAGGGTGAAAGAAGCAGAAAAAATAAAAGGAGAAAAATAGCATGGACAAAGGGGATTTTTGTGTGTGGACTGAGGAGTAACATTTGGGGGGTTTGTAATTAGTGCTGGTGGTGTGAAGAGAACGAAGTTGACTGGAGGAAAATAACATTGACTGAGAAGAGGACGTGAACTATAGGAAAATAGCGTGGACTGAGGAGAGCAGTGGACTGAGAAAAAAATAGAAGAGCTGAGGGTGTGCGTGAACAGAAAATAACAGAAGAGATGAGCTGAAGGTGGTGAGCGTGGATTGGGGAGAGCGTGAGAGATACATAAAAACAAAAAACAAAAATGTCGACTAAAGGAGAGAGCTACAGTGGAAAAACGAAAATCACGCTAATAGCAAACCACGCAGAGGCTAGAGTGGAGGTGCACGCAAGGAGGAGCGACATCTGGAGATGGTAAAAGGAACTAACGCAGGAGCTACAAAGGAAAAAACGAAAATCACGCCAGGAGCTCCAACAAAATTCACGCTACAATGAAGGTACAAAAGTCATGCTACAGTGGGGGATGCCGACTCACCAAAGCATTAAACTAAAACCACGCAGACACCACATAGGAGAGCTGGAGACGTAACCACGCACCATCACCTAGAGGGGCAACACAATGCACGCAGAAGAAGACGCAAACAACACAAAAAGGGGGAATTCAAAAACTCATTCATTATATGATTATTATTTGATTTCTCCTAATGTTGGTTCTTGACTTTAATGCTTGTAGTTTTCATCCTATCATCATTGAGTAGTTTCCTCAAAGCTTTGAGGATGGGCTGAAGCTTTTAGCTAATTTTTGTGGATTGAATTTTGGTTGATTTATGAGTGTGGATTTATAAGTTTGATTTCTCTGTTTTGAGATAAATTTTGCTGGTATTGTGTTTGGCCAACCATTACTTGACATCAGTTGTTAATTGAAGAACCGATAGGTGAAAATTAATAACGGAACTCCAAAACAGTGAACTTATAAATTTCAGATTTAGACATAGACTGAATTTATGAGAGAAAACTAAGTGAGCAAAGAATATAATGGGTTATGCTTGATTGCTAGGCTACGA
Source organism: Erythroxylum suave (assembly GCA_027563595.1). Lineage (NCBI taxonomy): Eukaryota > Viridiplantae > Streptophyta > Magnoliopsida > Malpighiales > Erythroxylaceae > Erythroxylum > Erythroxylum suave. Next base: position 54,902,228 of record JAOSBN010000179.1, on the reverse strand, counting down.
TAGTAGACTAGGATAATTGCCTAATAATCCTTTGATACCTTGAAAAATGATCTAAGAAACTCTAGACTCAACCATCTATCAATCAAAAATTCTCCTAATAAATTGATTTAGGTAAAGTCCATAGAAAACGCTAAAAGTGAAACCATCCTTGAAGCTTACCACATTCTATTCAGATTAATCCCTAGAGATATTCACATCTTTGTTTAAGCATCGGTTTTATTTATTTATTTTGATAGTTGAATTTTCTTTTAATTTAAATTCCCCCATTCTTACACATTTGCTTAGTCCAATTAATTGAGTGATCCAAGCCTAGTACTTACACAATTACTCCCTGTGGGACGATATTATACTATACTACTTGAGACCCGTGAACTTGCGGAATCACATCAACCTCTCATACCATGCTCGAGGAACCTGCTTTAAACCGTACAAAGCTTTGGTTAACAACATCACATAATTCTGATAGTTTTCATCTTCAAAACCTGGGGGTTGCTTAAAAAATAATTCTTCGTTAATGTAACCATTTAAGAATACACTTTTAACATCTATTAGGAACAACTAGAAGTTTCTATAGTATGCAAAGGCAAGTAAAATTCTAATCAATTCCAATCTAGCAAGTGCATAAGTTTCATCAAAATCAATACCTTCCTGTTGATTGTAACCTTAAGCTACAAGTCTAGCTTTGTTTCTTACCACCTTACCATTTTCATCAAGTTTATTTTGAAAAACCTATCAAGTTCCAATAACTGACTTGTTTTGTGGACGTGGCATAATATTCCATACTTTCTTCTTGTGAAATTGACTTAGTTTGTCTTTTATAGCTGAGACCCAATTCTCATCAGTAAGAGCTTCAACAAACATTGGTTCTAGTTGTGAGATGAGAGCCACAAAGTTATTCTTGAACGATGATCTTGTTCTTAGACTTTCAGAGGGGTCTCCAAGAATATATTGACGTATATCAAGACCTCTCCATTCTCTTGGTGTTTTTCATTATGTAGGCTCCTGCTGAGATGAAGGAGCCTGCTATGTTCTAGCTCGAGGGGCCTTTTTGATATTGTGATTTTGAAGGTATTATAGGTGTAGTTTGAATCTCCGATGTATTTTTAGGTACCAATGGATACTCTTCATCATCTAAGTCAGTTGCTATTGTTGAAGGTAGTGCTTCATCAAATACCAAATGTATCGATTCTTCTATATTCTTTGTTCTTTTATTATATACTCTAAATCCTTTACTAGCGGTATTGTAGCCCAAGAAAATAACTTATCTGATCTCATGTCAAACTTTCCTAGGTTGTCTTTTCCATTATTTAGCATAAAACATTTGATCCCAAATGCTCGAAAGTAAACAACATTTGGTTTTCTTCCTTTCCATAGCTCATAGGGTGTCTTTTGCAAAATAGTTCTTATAAGACATCTGTTAAGTACATAGCATTACGTGGATACTACTTTTGCCTAGTATCCATAAGGTAGTCCACTTTCACACAGCATGGTCCTAGCCATGTCAACCAAAGTTCTGTTCTTTCTCTCTATAACTTCATTTTGGTGAGGCGTCCTTGAACAAAAGAAGTTGTGAGTTATACCATTGTTGTCACAAAATTCTTCAAACTTTCTGTTATCAATTTTTCCTCCATGATCACTCCAAATTGAAGTGATACAGTACCCTTTTCTATCTGAATTATTTTGCAAAACCCCTCAAACACTTCAAAAGCATCATCCTTATTTGATAAGAAATAAACTCATGTAAATCTAGAGTAATCATCTACTAGAATAAAACCATAATGTTTACCACCAAAACTTTGAGTCCTAGTGAGACCGAATAAATCCATGTGCACAAGTTCAACAAGTTTGAGTCCTAGTGTCTTTGTAACCTTTGTCACATAGGTAACTCATACTCAGCAAGTTAAGTTTCAAACCATCAACAAAGAGAGCGTTATTAATGGAGATAGAGTCATAATTACCAATTTTACCGATTCCTTTGACCTTTACTTTATTTTTGTCTATAAAGACAACATTACCTCTGTCTTTTCTTTCAATATAGTTGAAGTATGATATTTGACCTATCATATGTCTCAAATAGCCAACATCAACTATCCATTAATTATCCTTTGTCTCTGTTTTGAAACATATCTGCGTAAGGCATTATCTCATTTGAGGTACCCAAATTTTTCTGGGTCCCTTTGGGTTAGTAATTTGACCAATTAATCTCCAAACATACATCTGAGATAATTTCTTTTTACGAAAATTACAAGAATGACTAATATGACCATGTTTACCACAGTAATCTCACAAAACAGATGAATGATAGTTGTTACGATTTTTGCCACCTTAGTAGGTTCCTGTTTTCTTGGCTATAGCTACTGCTGGATTTAACAAAGAAGTTTTGTATGGTTTGATATTGTTATTTTCATTGTATCATATTCCAGCCTTACGAAAAATGCATTTAACATTACCAAGCAATGCATTAAGATTCTTTCTTCCATCAATGAAATCTTCCAGCTCCTTTTCTAGGGAAAAGATCTTTCCAACACTTTTCTCTTTTTCAAGTTCTAAGGCGGCAAGTTTTTTTTCTAGCTGTCTTATCTTATCAAAATCATTTTTAATAGCATAATTTTCCAACTTAGCTACTCTTTCTTCTAGAACTTCCTTTTCAAAAACTTTTTATGTATAGTCAACATCAAGAGACATATTCCTGGTCACCAACTTCTCATTCGTAGATTCCAATGATTTAATCTTACTCTTTAGAGATGCATCATTGCTCTTGGACTTCTTAACTTCTTTGAAATACTTTACTGTCAACCTTTTGTACTGATCATACAATTCATGATATGCACTTTTCAATTCATCAACTTCAATATTAGAGTCAGAATAATATACCTCATTGTGTCCTTATTCAGCCATAAAGCAAACGTTGCTGACTTCTTCTAGTTCTTCTTCTTCAAAGTTTTCAAAATCCTCATCTAACCAGGCTGTAGTCATTGCTTGCTTTTTAGATTTTATGTTCTCTGACTTGTCCTTTTGAAGAAGAGGACATTCTAGTCTTGTGTGTCTAGGTTTCTTGCAGTGATAGTATATGATTTGATTGTTTTGTGTATTGCTATTGTTGCTGTTGCCTTTTGATAGGAATTTGTTGTTTTCAGCTTTCTTGTTTCCTTGTTTTTTCTTCTTAACTTCTTTTTATAGAAGCGGACATATTTTCTGACCATAAAGTTGAACCCGTCATCTGCGTCTGTTTGCAACTCAGTGTCACTTTCATCACCATTTGATTCGTCAATTACTTTTAGTGCCATTCCTTTTCTATTAGGAGGATCCTTCATCTTGCCTAAGCTCAGTTTCATGGATCATCAGATTTTCTGGTAACTAGTCGAGTGAAATAGTGTCTAGATTCTTTGTCATTTTTAGAGTTGTCACTATATGTCTCCATTCCTTTGGTAATGACCTCATAATCTTCAATATGACCTCGTCATTGGGATATATTTTTCTTAAGTTCTTTAAGGCCATGATGATGTTGTTTAAGCATCTGAAGAATTCGTCTATGGTCTCCCCCTATTTCATGCCAATGGTTTCGTATTAATGCACTAAAAGACTTATTCTATGCTTCTTTACCTCATTTGTTCCTTTAAATTTGACTTGTAGTTTGTCCCACATCTCTTTTGCTATAGAATAGTAGGATATTTTTTCTTTTTTTTCTGGAAACAACGCATATATCAGGTGATGTTTTGCTTTAGTGTTTAGTTGTGCATTTCTCCTGTTAGCATCAATCTAGTTATCAGAAGTGGGAATTGTAGCTCCAACTCTAATCGTTTGCCATTCTTCGACATCTACAGATTGGAGATATATGGTCCTTCTTTCTTTCCAGTATGAGAAGTTGTTCCATTGAAGTAAGGAGGCTTTGAGATGGATTGTTTTTCAAAACTTCTTAAGGTGTTTGCCATAATCTATCATGTGTTGGAAAACATAATAAAATTAAAAACTCACTCTGATACCAAATGATGAAACAAACACACGCAAGAGAGAGGGTGAATTGTATATGACTTTTAAAAAAAAATTCACAAGTTACTTTCAATTCGTATAAAGATAGGATCTTGTTAAAAATTAAAACAATAGGATCCTATCAGACGATAATAGCCTGTTAAATGACATAAGCCTACTAAAGTATGAGTCCTATTAAAACAATAAAAAGAAAGCGCCTGTCAAAATGAAAGGAACCGTCAGCAAGTCGAAAATATAAGTAACCTATTATAAAAGTGAAGGAAACTCTTGCTGAAATGAATAGACACAATATAATGCAGAAATATAAAAGATAGAGAGAGAGAGAGAGAGAGAAGAAGAAGTACGCAATTTATTTATACCGGTTCAACTTACAACCCAAGCCTACATCCAGTACCAATGTATTCAACTTGAGTGTTTCACTATAAAATCAAGTAGTAGTTTGACGAGCCTCTCCAAACTCATAAGTTAATATTTTTCAAAGTTCTTCAACCTTCCACATTAATAGTATTTCACTAGTCTCCACAAACTCTCAAATTAAAAAAAAAAAAGAGGTTTGCTTTATGTGAGCTTCAATAATCCCTCTAAACAAAATTTCACTTTTTAACGCATAAGAGAATTTTTTACAAAGATATCACTTTCAAGAATGAATATGCTTTTGATGAGTTTTGACAATATAGCTTCGCAAGCTTCTGTAACGTTTTGTTCTTATTGACAATTGCATTGGATCTTCTTTAAATAGTCAATTTCATCAACTAGTCATTGCTTCATCTTGCATCCTTAGTCAACTACATCTGAATAATTTCGATGTCATCTTTGCCCCAAAAAATCTTCCAGTAATCATGTAGCTAATATACATCCTTCATAATTAGTAGGATCCTTTCGGATAAACTATTTCTAATAAGGTAAGTTCATACTGAAGGTTCATGCGAGAAAGGAAGCATATTTCTTTTGATTTTATTTCCTTTTGGGAATAAGATTGCTAATTATACAAGAAAATAAATCCAATTTAAATTTTAAAATATTATACAGTTATCATTAAAATTGTTAATCATAATCCTTAAGCTAATAGTCTCCTGGCCATATTGTAGCCAAAATAGAAGACTAGATTTAAGCCTTTGACGTATACCTATATAGATTGATGTTGATAGCAAGGTCGGCCCTGAGCAAGGACAAGAAACACCCTTGCCTAGGGCTCATGTTCACTAGAAGCCTACTAATTATAAGTTATTTTATAACATAAGAGTTTTTTCACTTAAACAAAACAAGTCTGGAAAGAGTTGTTCTTTTGTAAAGTTTTAAAGGACTTTATTAAGGGAGAAAATGTTAATCTTAATTTAGTTTAAAAAAAATTCGTCAATCATCATACATGCAAAAACTTCTTTTAGAGAGATAAAACAAAAGTGGAAGTAGGCATTTCAAAATAAATTATTCTAGCTAAATGTCAAGATTCACATTTTTCTAATTGAAATTTGGTAAGAGAAGGCCTTAAATACAAAAATTCTACCTTAGCCTTGCTTCTATCAACATCATTCCCATTTAGGTAAGAAACACATCTCATTTATTCCCTCAAGTCTCATTTTTTATTTTCTTGCTTTAAATTTTAGATTTTCTTAGTACCTTTTTTGATCTAAAGACTGCATAAAAATTTGCATTTTGATTATGAATATAATAAAATTTTCAATTTGGCTTAACTTGTTATTTTTGAATTGAGACTCATATTAATTTTTGAGTATAATTTATCTTTTTTTCATTTCTTATTTCAATTGTAGTTTATCTAGGTAAATTGAAATTTATCAATTTAATTATATATGATATTTGTCAATTGCAATTTTACGTATAATTTCGATTTGAATTGAAGTTTATTAAGTAACTTTACTCTCTTTCATTTAGCATATCTCAAAGTTGATAATTTTTATACCTTATTTTCTTTTTCAATTGCAATTTATCTCTCTTTCATTTACTAAGTTATAATTAATATTTTTTGATTTATGTGTTTGAGTAATTTCGTATGTATAAATTTAATTTTGTAAATTATTGATGAAATTTGGTTTCAATATTTATATAATATGGATATTGTTATTAATCTCTATTCTATTAAGGGAAAAATGGATCATTGTTATTTTTTAATACTGAAGCATTCCTTTAAAAATAAAAAATGAATTATGAGTGTAATAGCTTTTATTATAAAAGTTTACTCTTTATTTTTTATTTTTTAATATAGGATATTAAATTTGGGTAGGTTTTTTTTTTCTTTGTGGCAGATATATAATATAACGGATATATTTTTTATATAAATGGTCAAGTTATTGTTATTCTATTGTATGTACCTAATTTTTCTAGTTCTATATATATGTGATTTTGTTCTTAATTGTTTTAGTTCAATTATGTTATAATTATTTTATATATGTTGCATAAAAAACATTTGTCTAAAAGTGGAAAAGGAAAAAAGAAAAAGAAAAAGAAAACGAGTAGAATAGTTAATATCTTTAAAATGAGTTATCGATAAATTTGTTAAAAGAGTTTCTCTTAGTGAGAATTATGAGAAATTATATAAATCTAATAAAAACCTAAGTGACAAATTTTATATCCACGAAAATGATAACAATTTGAGTAAATATAAATATGCATCAAATGTATTCAATTTAGAAAATTTAAGAGTAAATGAGCAACTAATCTCTTTGTTAAATATTTATTACTATAAAATTGAGATAATTTCGATTTTAGTAAAATAAAAATATTTTAATTTAAAAAAAAGCCAATAAGAGAATGTACTTTTAGATAATACATATTTGTATATCGTCATGACCTTCTTTTTACTTTATTTGGGGCATTAAGAACGGGGACCCACTGAAATGGGTGGCTGAGATGCTCTGGCCCAGGGTTGGGCCAAAGTAGGGGGACCAGAGGATCTAGTCCCATTAAGAACGGCCCTAATTGATAGTATTTCGTGCATGAAAGAAGAGTGCCAGGACGCGGCAAATAGACGAAGAAAACTAATGATTGGATCAGTTCCACAGGAATTGGGGATCACGAGTACGGCGTTCAAGGGAAAAAAAAAGGTATTTGTAATATCATAAATTTCATACCAAGTAGTAGTAACCGCTTTTCATGCTGTAACTCGTGACATGCTGTAACTCAGTCGTTACAAACATTAGCCTGGCTGATCACACAAATATTCCTTAGCTGCAGCACATGCAGACACAGGATCAGATGGAATAAGCTGTTATTGGTGGATATCTGTTACGTCATAACTAGATCTGTTTTTCACTACAACCGGGACTTGATCCTTTGGTCCCCTTACTCTGGCCCAACTTTAGGTTAGAGCATCCAAGCCATCCATTTGTGTGGGACCAGAGGATTTGACTACAATGCAACGTGGCTTATGTGGTTGAGGTGGCTAATTTTCTTTTGCCGGTGGGAGCGGTGTCGGCCTGGGCTGGGCCCACCATAAAAAGGTCCCACTGATGTTAGCTTTAAGGGTAAATATATTTATTCCAAAAGAGTATAGTAATAAATGCAGTAATAAATGCAGAGAAGAAGCTGTTAATGTTTTCAAAAGAGTAATGTTAGCAACTTCTAAGATTGATTAAGTTAAAGTTAACTTGTTATATTTATAAATAGTTTTGAAGTATTTAGGTGTATATTTACCTTCTAATTTCTTTATTTTCATCAACATATGCATCTAAGATATTTCAACTCAAAATTTTGTAGTAAAAAAATTTTACGATTCTATCTTTTGAGTTCTGAGTATAATTTAAAGATAAGGTTTCTAATTTTTAATATATTTTCAGTTTATTAAATATTTGAATATGTTTCAATTAATTTATAATTTGTCATTAACGTGGACATTATCTTAGCATTTTAAATCATAACATAAATATTACATGATATTGTACTTATTTGTGTTTTTTCTTTTTTATTTTTAGATTACTTATTATTAATAAAAAAAATTTAATATTAATAAATAATTTAATTTTTATAATTGTAATTTTCATTATACTTTGCCTCAAGTAATGGTTTCTTTTATTATAAAAATACGTATAATTCTATTGAACATGTCGTAATAATAAAATAATAATAAAAATAAGATTCAATCATTTCCACAGCTTATAGAATAGGAGGATATTTGACTTGAAAATTTTAGAATATTTAATACCTTAGAATATAATTTACTATACTTTTCCTAAGTATGTTAATTTTTTATTTTTAAAAATTAGTGTTTTACAAAGGCATAAATGCCATAGGTTCATTTGGGTCCCATTCCAGTTGAAAAATTAGAAAACAGAGGTTTTGGATCTACCTAGTCGACAGGTTCAGAACTGTCTTCTTCACTAAAAATACTAGTTTTTGTAAAACTAAAATTTAATATTCAATAAACTGTATAATTAAATATTGCATATTTTCTATAAAATTACCAATTACGTGGAAAACTCTTAAGAGAGAGTTGAATTGCTAAGATTGCTATCACTTCGGTTTTACTTGTCATAAATACTATGGTAGTGGCAATTTTCAAAAGCTACTGACAAATAATAACATCCTGTAAATCTAGATTTTTAGCATGTTAACTGGTTCTGTCTGATTTTGGTGAGGCTGGGCGATATTACTTGGATCCATTGGGTTGGTTGATTTGAGCACTGAAACACCTGCAAAACAACAGGGCACACTGGGGGTTGACTACCGGTAGGCCCCTCCGACGCTCAAGTTAGACTTTTTGGGAGAGTTTTGGCGGCTAGTGAATAAAGAATACTAGGTTTTTATAGTCGTACCTGTTTTATGATGAGGTTATGGATTTATATAGTTAATACCTGTAGGAAGTAGATCAACAATCAGTTCTGGATGCTTAGTCCATTCGTCGTTTTAAGTCTAGGCTTAGGCCTGGCACGACCAACCCAACCATTAACTATTAGCTTTTAATCCTATATCATTATCATAAAGTAATTTTCTTACCTAATGTGCTATATTAGACTGTTAAATCGAGAAATAAATAACATATGTCAAAAATATACACATGGGTTTAATTGAACTATATCCATCAAATGGAAAATTACAAATTTTATTTTACCTTTTCTATTTTATCTTTATATTAATTTTTTGGTAGGATGTTGACTGTAACAACTCAATACTATATTAAGGCGGTGGATCATTCCACCTATTAATTACCTATGTGCCTTACATAAAAGAATTTTTATTATACTAAATGATCCCACTCTATTAATGCATAATATGTCAAGTTCTAACAATTTAGGAATTATTTTTCACGAAGTAAATATCTCACCCGATAATCATTCATGTAGCTAGCTCAAAAGGGCTACGTTTTGGAAATTGTTAGAAAAACAAGAAGCTAAACGAAAAGAAATTGATACTTTGGGATATAACCTTGCATCTTTTCACATCGCGTCATGCTCGTGCTACCTGTGGTGAACATTTTGAATAAAACCCAAAAAACTTCAGTACTTCACCGACCTATTAAGCTTCAGTATTTCACCGACCTATTTCTATTGGGAGGTCCAGAATAAAAGGTCTTAAACCGGATTTGATTTCGTTCCATCTTAGAGCATAAGAAGTTATGGCAGCTTTGTATTCAATTATTTGATTTCGGCAATCCATTTACCCCAAGTTCCCTCACGGATAACTTTGCAAGAAAGTATTTTGCAGAGCATCTTTGTCTCGCATGTAACCTTTCCTAGGATTAGCCTTGTTGATTACAAGAAGCGAGATGATGAGTGGAAGGCAGTAGGGCCTGATTAGATACTCATATAGGTGTAAAAGAGTCTAGACAAAGAGGATTTTACTTGACCAGTTAAGTTTTTTAACATGATTCCTAAGCTCACCAAAATGCCATGAATAGAGATTTAGTACGCTAATTCTTCCATACAAGAACAAATGAGATATTTGAAGTTGTAACAACTATAGAGGCTTTAAACTATACTTAGTTATACTATCAAGTTATAGAAGAAAGCGATTGAGAAGAAAGTGAGAAATGATACACGTATCTAGAAGAATTAGTTTGGTTTCATGCCAAGAAGGTCTACAACAAGTGTTACATCTCTTTGGAAGATTAATGAAATATTACAAGAAAAGACAGTGTAACCTGCACATATGTAGTTTTTATTGATTTAGAGAAGGCTTATGATAGGGTTCCTAGAAAAATCATATTCAGAAGTTTAGAAGTTAAGTGAGTTCTTATAAGCTATATGCAAATTATGAGATACATGTATGAAAGTGCAATGGCTAAAATAAAGACGATAGAAGGAGATACAGAACATTTTCTATCGATATTAGGTTACATTAAGGCTCTTCATTGAACTTCTTTTCAATGGCAATAGTGATGGATGAACTCATCAAGAATATCCAAGGGGATGTGTCTTGTTATCTGTTATCTGTTGATGATATTATCCTAGTGAATGAAACAAAAGGGAGTATCAATATGAAGTTAGAACTTTTGAGGTATACTTTAAAATCTATACGTTAAAATCGAATGGTTTTAAATTGGGTAGGACTAAGAATGGGTACTTAAAATATAACCTTTTGGGTCATACAATGGCTCCTAATATGGAGATAGAGATTGGTTCAAAAGTTATACCAGAGAAAAAATATTTTAAGTATCTAGGATTTATCATCTAAAGTAATGAAGAGATTGGTGAGGATATTGTTCACCGAATCAGATTAGGGTGGCTTAAATAGAGAAGTGTATCAGGAGTTTTATGTGACAAGAAGATATCATTCAAGCTCAAAGATAAATTCTATCATTTAGCAATTAGCTCGGTCATGCTCTACAGGATGGAGTGTTGGCCCATCAAATAGGTACGTAGTCCAAAGTTATTAGTGACGGAGATGAGGATGCTTTGCTAGGTATGCAACCTAATTAGAAGAGATAAGGTCAAGAATATAATTATAAGAAACAAATTAAAGGTGACTAATATTAATAAAAAAATAAGAGAAACAAAGCTTAGGTGATTCAAACATGGTAAGAAGGGACACGATGCTCCAGTAAGAAGATAGTACTTAAAGACTATAAGAGAAAAATGGAAGGCTTAAGAAGAACTCAGAGGAGGTAACTAAAAATGATATTAACTCTGCTAGAACTTACCGAAGATGTGAACCTCAATAGAAAACTTTGATGTATTAGAATGCAGATAAAAGATCTCACATAAAGATGTCTTTCTCTTTCTCTTTCTCATAGGTCTTTTAAATACTTTCTTTCAAATCTTATAAATTGTTTATAGTCTGTACATTTAACATGTAATTACATTCCTCTTAGTTATTAGCCTAATCATTCCTTACTTAGCCTATATATTTTATTATATTGACATTTGTTTTATTCATTTACCTGTCTTATTTCTTATTTGTGTACTTATTTACTTATTTTATCTTTTATTTTTAATCTTTACCTTGTTATTTATTTATTTATTATATTATTTATTTTAGTACTTATTTTATATCTTTATTTGTACGTAGTTATTTATTTTATTGTTATTATTATATTTTTCTTCATGTGACTTTATCGGAAATAACTTATCTACCAATTAGAAGTAAAATAATGTACTTTTAGACTTCCACAGGCTTTATATATTAGGGGAAAAAAATGAACAGCAAGCTGGTTTAATATTTTATAGATTAAGCAATGAGAAGATAAAAATGTGAAATAGAGTAAAGGAGACACACCAAGAAACATGTCTCCCAACGGGTTTTGAGTTATTAATTGGTATAAAGAAACAAAACTACCATGTCCACAATTAAATTCTGTGTTTTCCCTCATCAACACCCTTAGAGATGAGAAAAGAGAATTCCTCTTCAAAATCCCTCTCTCGCTCTTTTTTTTAATACTCTTTAAAAATATTATATATATATATATATATATAGACACACACACATATTTCTATATTTCGCTATTATATATTTCTATATTATCATATTTACATATGTCATCAATTTTAATAGTAAAATTAATGGAGTTGCATTGTGGATTATGTTTACAACAAATTGAAATTCTTGACATTTGATTGATATTTAATATATATTTTACTAAATGAATAAATTTATAAATTTAAAACAATATTTGTGTTAATTTGAATTTATTACACATTACATATATAAATAAATTATATAGAACAAATGATTTTAAATCAGTTTAAACTTAACAAAAAAGTTTAAATTTTTATAGATCAGTTATAAAATATTTAATTTTATCATTTTTAGACTATATTTTTGAAAATTAACATATTTTTTCTTCAGACACGTATTAACATTAAAAAATGTTTGCATTCTCTATTAATCTTCTTTGAAAGAATATAGTTCTCTTCAGTTGCTTTGTGAATACCATTAAATGCCGAAATTAGCTTATGGAAAGAGAGTAACAGAAGATACAATGAAGTATAATGACAAAATATGCTTTTATGTTTTATGTTTTGTTATGTTTATTATTTAATTAAGTTTGAAAACCAAAATGATCTTGGTCATGGAAAATTTATATTTCTTCCTCGGTACTCAAAGAAAATATGTACATTCGTAAATACGTTAAATTTTAAATATGATACCAATATCTTGAGATTGTGCTATCATTCAAATGAAATAAAATTTAAAAATCATTCTTGAATAGAAAATCTACCAAAAAATAAGTGTTACCTATATTAAAAATGTTAAAATACTAACAATAAAATGAGCATATGTATAAAAATAATCTTGATTAATGATTTTGCAAGATCAAATAAAATGCAAATAGGGTTTGAAAGATAATATTTAATAAAAATAACATATGTCATTATATGCATTCTTAATTTAATATATAACTTAGACAAGTGTTAGGAATTTAGAAAAGCAATTTTAAATTGTAAATACACACGAGACGTTATGTCCTACTGAAAATTTCAAAAAAAAAGTGAAGATAATAATTATCATTTCATTCAATTTTGTAATTTGTTTTATTTATTTGAAGGAATTCACATTCTCCATAAATCCTTAACAAAAACTCATCAATCAAAGAACAACATTTAGGGACTTTTGGACAGAAGTGTACGTGTGTGAGAAGTGAAGAGGAGATTCTGGAGAGTTCGAAGAAGAGGAAGAAAAAGAGTTTTGAGTTAATGAAGAAAATGCAGAGCATAAGAGGATATGCATTAGTCATGCACGTGAATAGCACATGTGAAGACACGCAAAGCATAAGCAAAAACGCAGAGTTTCATTAAAGGGATGGTCTGATAGGCATAAATTAAAAGGGCAGATGCATACACCTTCTTCACTAGTATATAAATACATGTACTCAGTCACAATACATACAACACAATCAACACATACACGTAAAAGTCATCTGATTCAAGAGAGTAAAATTTTGTGAGAGTGCTAGAGTACATATGTTGGGACCCTGCCCTTGCAAGTCACGTGCCCGATGTCCTAAGTGACATCTGGACGCGCATCCCGCAAGGGTGGCGTGCCCACATCGGCCAATCCTCAAAAGAACTCACTTTACCTATTTTCGAACATATTTGTGGGAAAACTCAACGTGGAATTTCAATTGACCTCTTTAGAACATTTTGTTCCATGATCAATATTTATAACCTAAGTTTCTAACTGCTTCTTGATCCTTGATAACCGCTTCTTGTTGAAAAACCGTTATTTAGTTGAGTTCTGTAATTAACTTTAAATAACTAACTGTCCGCCGTACAGGCGTAACTTCTTCTTTGTATTGTCTGTGTTTTCAACTTCGTCTATGTTTGGCGCTTCATCTGTGTTTTCCACTTCGTCTGCGTTTTGCGCTTTATCTATGTCTTACACTTCTTCTGTATTTTGCACTTCATCTGTGTTTTGGTGATGTCATCATAGACGATTCCTTGTATCTATATTTTTCTTGTGTCTGTGTTATGACGTCATCACAGACGATGCGTCTTTACCTTGCGTCTGTGTTATGACATCATCACAGACGATGCATCTTTAACTTGTGTCTGTGTTTTCCTTGAGTCTGTGTTTTCCCTGCGTCTACGTTATGAAGTCATCATAGACGATTCCTTACGTTTGTGTTTTCCTTGCGTCTGTGTTTTGGTGACGTCATCACAAACGATTTCTTGCGTCTTTACATTCCTATGCATTCCTTTTTCTAAGGACCTTAACTTCCAATCCAAAGGTCCAAAATTTTCAAACTTTATATTGTTAGAAAGCTAAGAAAAAGATCTACAACTTTTATGAAGACAATTTTGTCTAATTCATCCTGTATTGATATAGTTTATTCCTTAAAGTTTCAGATCACATATTATCCTATTCTCTGTTTTCCATTCATCTTTTTACATACATTTCTAATGCAAATTCCAAAGGACCCAAACCAACATTCAATTCCCTACATACCAAAACTCCTTTGATAAACAATTTACTTCAAACAAATCCATCCAAAGATCTCCCAACATTCAACACAAAGCCAACTTAACAGAAGAAAAGAATCTGCATATACATCTATACATACATATATCAGAGAAATATTTGCTCTTTCACTGACAACTTCTACTGTCAATTTGCAGTAACAAAGTTGATACACATCTTCATACTTCATATCAAAATGCTATATCAGTATCATGGTTACAAAATACATATAGAAATATTTATATTGATATGCTTCTAAGTCACCAAAAAAAATGATCCTCACTAACTTGGTTACAAAACATCTAGAATTCTTGGTAATTGCCAAAACTTTGCAAGGGCTCAGTTATGATCTGTTGATTCTTCACCTGAGGAGTAGAAAATTTATGGGATGAGCCAGAAAGCTCAGTGGCTAATATGTTTATAGCCAGTGATAATGAACCACACACAAACATATATGAATACTCGTATAGGCGTCGTTGTCTTGTCTTAATTTAGCAATGAAATTTCAGCATTCACAATTCCAACTCACATCCCATAATTCAACACATCATCACATAAAACATATTGGATGAAATTTATCATCAAAGCATAACACTCAAATTGCATCATAACTTGACATATAAAAAATGCAATGTACAATATATGGCTCGAGACTTCTATGGAACGAAATGGAGAAACCAAAGGTTTCATCGTGAAACGAAACGAGTCCGATTTTTCAGGATCTCGTGGCCATAAGCGAGCAGCTGGGAGAAGGCTATAGGTCATCGTGCACGAGACTAATGAAACAGATTCCTCTCTTGCCCATATAACAGGTTTTTCAATGCTCCTACATTTTATAATATATTTATGCTTTCATGCTTTTTAGATATTTTGTTTTTTCATTAACACAAAAGCAATAAAATTCTTACAAAGCATCATGATATACATTCACAAAATCACAACAAATATATTTAACACATATACATACAATTATTTCAGCTCATTATCACTAAAACCATAAACATATTACCCACCTATTTAACTTGATATTTCCAAAATCAAGCTTTCTCTTCTCCTTGCTCTTGACGTCGATATTCTTGATTCCCTAAGAGCAAACATATTTTATTTAATCAACACACACATGAAGCTTTCCTTAAACCTAGCTATCCATGAACAAGCTTAAGCTTGATCTATTCT